>RJWM01013287.1:0-53899 GCA_004363535.1 Dasyprocta punctata | reverse complement strand
ACCTCCCTTCTCACCCCTTCCTGCTGTTCCCTTCCTTTCTTCCTCCTTCCTTCCTTCCTCCCTCTCTCCCCACACTCTCCCTCCCTCTTCCTTCCTCAAATTTCCATCAGTGGGAGGAGCATCCCTCCTTCCTCCCTCCTCACCCCCTCCTGCTGTTCCCTTCCCTCTTTCCTCTCCTCCTCCCCACCCCCAGAGAACACACGGACACACATGCATAGGTTCACAGAGGTAGGTTTTATTGCCACCATCGCTGGAAAGTGTTGGTGTGCAGTTTCAGGGCTACCTCAATCACTCAATTGCGGTAGCCAGGCCGCGGGCCACCTTTTAGATGATACCGACTTTTGTGACCTCTGCTACCGCTGGACTCGTGGATCATCTTCTGTGGAGCTAAGCTTCCACGGAATCTAGTGGCCCTCTTCTGGCCCGCCTTGGCCGCGTTTCTCTTTCGGCCCCTCTTGGCCTGGCGTTTGCGGAGTAGCACGCTTGAAGCAGAGCTTCCCCGGGCTCCCAGGGACTCACTTCTGCTCCGGGGTGCCTTGCTGGAGTTTGTCATCTTTTTGGTGCCTTGTTGTCGCTTATCAACTCTTCTGATCACCAGCTCAATTGGGAACACTCGGAGACACATTTTCGACAGTGTTCGGGGGACCTTGGCCCTTCTTGATTGCTTGTTTACCTGGAAGACACAGAGAGATCACAGAAGAGCACTGGTTTGGGGGACAGGGGAGGAGCGATGGGAACAGGGGCTTCATGAGAATGGGCACAGGCTGAGGACAGGAAAGGGTCTTGGGAGGGTTGTCAAGGCGACAGGGGAGGAGTAGGATGGTCTACTTGCCTGGCCTTTAAGTTTAGGCACGGACATAGTCTTCCTTCTCGGGAGGCTTCTTGATCCTGTTTTTTGAGTAGATCTACGCCGTCCCCGCTTCCCAGATTGACATCTGGCCATCCCTCTCAGAAGAGCGCCTCCCAGTAGTCTGCCCCAGGTGGGCCTGACCTCCCTTTATATACCTGTCCCTGAGGTGGCCACACCCTTGGGCTTTCTTTGGTCAGCAAGTCACCAGCCAATGACAGCCCTGGGTGGGCAGAAAGGCTTAGCTGTCACAAAACACCAGTTGGACAGGTCCACGGGGAAGTGGGGAGGGTATGGGGAGTCCAACATGGTATGGCTAGAGAAGGGGGAAATTACATCGCACCCCTACAAAGCTTTCCCAGACTGGTCTCCCACCCCTTCTATCTACCTGTGCTCAATTTTCATGGATCCAATTCCAGGGAGAGGGTCTTTCCTCCACCCTATTCCTAAGGTCACCTCCATTCAGTGGTACATTCTGTTCTGTCCCTTATACCCTTTCCTAATTTTTAACTAACCTGATCTTTCCAGGTAACCAGGTCATAACTAAAACTATGTAGAGATGTGTATCATCCTTCCCTCCTACTAATTCCTCTTATGCACTTTGAAGATTGCTTACTTCTTGACTACCTCAGTGTTTTGATTCACATTCTCTAATTGCTAAATATGCTGAACATTTTTTCATGTATATATTGGTTATATGTATTTCATCCATGAATCATCTGTTCATTTAGATTGCATATTTTTGATTGGGTCTTTTATTTTGAGGAGGTAATAATGAATTTTTAATGTTTTTAAAACCTGAAGAGTTGGGTTTGAAATGAAATGAATAAATGACATTTGAGTTGATTGCAACTGAATAATAACCAATTATCATGCATAACCTCAGTATTTTCCATATATCCCATGCCATCAGCATTACTTCTACTCTTTTTTTTTTCTTTTTTTGTGCAACCAGGGATTGAACTCACAACCTCGCGCCTGCCTGACAGGCACGTGAGCCGCTAAGCCAAACTCCCGGCCCTGGTTTTTTGAGGCAGGGTCGCACTGCGTAGCTCAGGCCGGCCTTCTGCTCACGTTGTAGCCCAAGCCGGCCTCGGACTCACAATGCTCCTCCTACCTCAGCCTCTGGAGTGCTGGGATTAAAGGTGTTCTACTCTTCTTTAAGGCACAAAAACAAGAGGCTTTGCCTGTCATTGGTTTAATATTTGAAAAAACAGATTCATGTCTTTCATAGGAATTTTGTTAAGAAATGTATTTTTATAAAGATAGGTATGATAAGGTATATGCAGTCCTGAGAATTTGGTAACGGTGAGTTTTGTTTTAAACACATGTCCATTCTTTGGCTCTAACCCAGAGAACTTCTTATACATTTTTATCACTCATAATTACGATAAAAGTAAATCACTCATTATTAGGATAAAATGACTTGCTAATCTCTCTGATTCCAAGGAGGTGGCACTATTTGTTGACTAGTGCTAGTTTTCTTTAAGAGTGGCCTTGGTCTTCTAGTGACTCAAATATGTTACCTAATTAATTGAGCATTTGAATTGGAGCTGAGTTATGAAAACTTGCACAAAAGGGGACCACATATATGTCTTCTTTAGCGAAGTGTCTGTTCAAGCGTTTTGCCCAATTTTTATTGAGTTTTTCAACTGGGTTATAGGTGTCCTAAACTTGCTATATTTTAAAAAGAGCCCAGAAATCATATTTCAAATCATTTAACAAGAAGACATGGGGCTGGGGGTGTAGCTCCGTGGCTCCAGCACTTGCCTGGTAAGTGCGCGGTTATGAGTTCAATCCCCAGTACCAAATAAATAAATAAATAAATAAATAAATTTTTAGAAGGAGAGAGAGAAAAGAAAAAAAAAAGAAACAAAGAAGATACATGCTCTGATTCATAGTATTTCATTGCAATTTCACCCATGTATATTGTTTTTACCCATCATCATATTCCTAAGTATCGATAGCACATATATTCCTTTGTTCCTTAAAATGACACGTACTTTCATTTGGCAAGCTCATCTCATGCTGCAGATTGCCACAAAAGCTAAACTATTCCAATCCAACATATGAAACATAGATGTGGAGGACATTGAATTTTTTAATACTGTTATGAAGTCTATTGATAAAAAGCTATTTGATGCTAAAAATTCTTTCTGATACTGGGTTAGCATTGATATTCACAGGTTTTTCTATGTAAATCAAATCGACTAACAAACAGCTCTTTACTGAGTACTCTGAGTCATTTCTACAAGATTTCACATATTAAATTCTAGTTCAAAACCCAAATCCTTTCTTTTGCCCTAAATTTTATTTGCTTGCCTCTTGAAAACCTGAATGAACTACTTTCGTCCTTATGGCAGCCATCTAGCCAATGAGGAATTCAAATCCTGAAAATTTAAACCATCAAAATTCCTGTACAAGTAACTGTATTAATCATACTAATAAACATTGATTTTTCAGGATAATTCATAACATATCCACACAGTTCAACTCCCTTCTGTTTCACTGATTAGGAAATGGATTCAAGAAGCAAAGAAACTTTTCTGAGGAGGGAAAGTGGCAAGATGGTGGCTAAGATATTTCAGTGCCAATAACTTCCTTACAGAGCCACAAATCAACCTTTACAATAGATAAAGAAAATAGGTGAAGGACCATAAAAAAGATATATTGAGTGTTGAAGAGGGCAGAAAGGAAAGAGTTCGAGATGCCACCTCTCCTCTGACTCCAAGCAGTGTGAAGAGAGATGCCCCCCACTTGGAGGAGGAAGAGGGAATTAAGTCCATGCCTTAGATTTAAAACCCAGTAGAGGACCTGTCAAGGTGAACCCAGGTTCCAGGTATAGCCCCATAACTCCCAACCTCACACCAATATTCACAGACTGAACTGTTGGAAGTACATTAGCCAAGAAGCTCACTGCCTCTATCCTACTTCCCCTTCTCAGGTAGCGTTGGGGGAGCTGGACTCCAACCACTGGGTAGCAGGACACGGAAGCTAGCACAGAAATTTGTCTGGGAGCTCAGTGCTGAGCCTACTGAAACAAGACTCAAAGCCAGGCAGAAACCAAAGGCCCTGTGTGTTGTCCTGAGCAGAGACACTGAGCCCCTAGACCTTCCCCAGTACCGGGTGGAGAACTGCACACCAGTGGAGAGACCTGACCTTGTGCCTGATTTACTTGCAGTCTTGGCATGGGTCTGAGCTATCCCACATGGCAGTAGACTGCTCAGGTTCCTGCAGCTGTGAATTTCAGATGGAGCTGAGCTTAGCATCACCCTTGGTGACTAAGGACATGTGCATCAACCTCAGGTAGCATAGCTGTCCCCAGGCCAGTGCTTATAGATACAGCCTCTGAACCTGTTCCATCACCAGGCACAGATGCTTGTCCACAGCAGAATGGACTTGTGCTGTGGCCTGCATCAGTGTCAACTGTGGTGTTGGCCTGTGTGACTTGTACCTTTGAGATTCAGGAATGAGACAGCTTAGTACCAGTGCTGGTAACCAAGGAACTACCTTCACTAGCACTACCTCCAACTCAGGAAGCACAGCATGGAGCAAAACTGCTTTGACTAAAGGCTAATCAAGGGTAGTTAGCACAGGGCTGCCCAGTTCAGCCCAGGACCCCAGAGCTGCTCAGCAGGGACTGACCAGCATAGCTACAGGGCCTTGGAGAGCTTTGGCTCCCCCCACCAGAGTGCAGAGTGTGCAAGAGCTCCACACTTCAGTGGAGCGGACCATGCACTGCATCCTAGAGTTCTCTGGCCCTGACCAGCCAAGAGCAAGGCCCCAGCACTATAGGCCTGGGAATCACCCAGGCTTGCCTGGCACAAACGCTGCTCGGAACTCCTTGCAGCCAGACCCAGGAGCAGGGCGGCATCACACTCCGGGGTACAATCTGCCTAGTTTCCTGAGATTGGGAGGCCTTGGCCCCCACCCAGTTAAGGCAGAGGCTCCACCTGCATATCCCGGGAGGCCGCACACACTTGCTGGGCACAGGATCCAGCTCTACTGGGTCCCGTGACTCAGCACAACACATGACTCAGCGTAACCTGCAGGGGAATGCCCAATCAGCCTAGCAGGACACAGAGCCACGTAGGTTCTAGAAAAAAATGACAAAACGAAAGACCAAGAGGCAGTCTCAGTCCCCCAGCCCACTAAGAACAAACACAAGAGACACTGAAATGGAAGACAGTGGGAGTCACAAAACTGCACTTTATGAAATGATAGAAAACGCAGTAAAGAAACAGCTTGATGAAGCTATAGAGAAATTCAAATCAGAAATATTCTCTCAGCTAAAAAATGAAATGAGAATCATTATTAAAGAAATGTTGCATGTATCTAAAGAAGAGCAAGATAAAAAATTAGAAGAACTTAAGAAAATGATCGAAACTTTGAATGAACAATATAAGACACAAATAGAATGCATGAAACAGATGCAAAGGGAAATGCAGGAAATGAAAAATTCCATGGAAAGTTTGAAAAACCGCTTGAATGAAGCTGAAGATAGAATCTCAGATCTTGAACATAGCATGAGAGCTCATGGCCATGAAAGAAAAGATCTCTTAAAAATAGTGAGGAACCAAGAAACAACAATTCAACAGCTGCAAGATGATGCCAAGAGAAATGACATAAGATTAATAGGCATAAATGAAAAAGCAGGGGTCAATACTAATGACCTGTGAAGACTATTCACAGAAATAGTAGCAGAAAACTTTCCAAACATAGGAAGAGAATCTGATATACAGAGAAGTGAGGCATACAGAACCCCAATTAACCACAAAAAAATGAATCTTCAGTCAGACATATAATAATAAGGGTATCAGAAATACAGAACAAGAACAAAATACTAAAAGCTGTCAGAGAAAAGAAACAGATCACCTATGAAGGAAAGCCTATCAGAATCATGGCAGACTTCTCGACACAAACCTTTAAGTCAAGAAGAGCTTGGAGCGAAGTATTTCAAATCCTGAAGGAAAACAACTTTCAACCCAGATTGATGTACCCTGAAAAACTATCCTTAAAAATTGATGGAGAAATAAGATACTTTCATGACAAAGAACAACTGAAGAAATTTATGGCCACCAAACCAACACTACAAAGAGTACTGAAAGACACTCTAGAAAGAGACGAAGATAGCCACAATCTTAAGAATAACAACAAAAGGAAACCACTAAGCAGGGCAAATAATTAAGCAGAAAATGTAGAAAACCAACAACAGAAAGATATCATGACAGGGATGAGTCGGTACACATCAGTTATATCAATCAATGTAAATGGTCTCAACTCACCAATAAAAAGAAACAGACTAGCAGAGTGGGTTAAGAAACAAAATCCAACAATATGCTGTGTCCGAGAAACACATTTCACTCAAAAGGAAATTCACAGACTAAAAATCAAAGGCTGGAAAACAATACACCATGCAACAGGAACCCAGAAAAAAGCAGGGGTAGCTATCTTGTTTGCAGACAATGCAAACTTCAAACCGAGAATGATCAAAAGAGATAAAGAAGGTCACTACATACTTGTTAGGGAAAAACATCAAGAGGAAGAGCTTACAATCATAAATATATATACACCGAAAATGGGAGCACCCAACTATGTAGGACAGTTCTTAACAGACATGAAAAACTAAATAAACAATAGTACAGTTATAACAGGGAACCTTAACACCCCATTGGCACAGAGAGTCAGGTCAACCAAACAAAAAATCAGCAAAGAAATAGCAGAACTGAATCAAACTTGTGAACAAGTGGACCTAGTAGATGTGTACCGAGTATTCCACCCAACAACATCAGAATACACATTCTTCTCAGCTGCACATGGGTCATTCTCTAAAATAGATCATATACTGGTCCACAAAACATGCTTAAGTAAATGCAAAGGAACTGAAATACTTCCATGCATATTACCTGACCATAGCACAGTAAAATTGGAAAGGAATGACAGAAACCTACAATAGCTGCATAGACACATGGTAATTAAATTATACTCTCCTAAATACCCAATGGGTCACAGAAGAAGTTAAAGAAGAAATTAAACAATATCTACAATGGAATGAAAATGCAAATACAAATTACCGGAACCTGTGGGATACAATGAAAGCAGTCCTCAGAGGGAAATTTATAGCACTAAACTCTCATATCAGAAAAACGGAAAGAACACACATAAACAACCTAGTGACGTACCTCAAATTCCTAGAAAAAGAAGAGCTAGTCAAGTCCAAAGCCCAAAGAAAGGAGGAAATTATTAAGAGTGGAGCAGAAATTAATGCAATTGAAACTAAGAAACCAATACAAAGAATTAATGAATTGAAGAGTTCATTCTTTGAAAGAGTAAATAAAATTGATAAACCCCTAGCCAACCTTATCAAAAAAAGGAAAGAAAAAACTCAGATCCATGCAATAAGAAATGAAAAGGGTGAAGTTGCTACAGACCCGGTGGAAATACAGAAGTTCATCAACAACTACTTCAAAAACCTTTACTCACATAGATTCGATAACACAGAAGAAACGGACAGATTCCTAGAAACCTATGAATTACCAAAGCTGAATCAAGAAGAGGCAAAACTGCTGAATAGCTCAATTTCAGCTAATGAAATTGAAAATGTAATTAGAATCTCACCAACAAGGAAAGCCCAGGTCCTGATGGATTCACTGCTGAATTGTACAAGAAATTTAGGGAAGACTTAATGCCAACACTCCTCAAACTCTTCAATGAAATTGAAAGGGAATCAAGTCTCCCTAACTCATTCCTGGAAATAAGTATTACCCTAATACCAAAACCAGAGAAAGACCCAACCAAAAAAGAAAATTACAGGCCAATCTCCCTAATGAACATAGACGCAAAATTCCTCAATAAAATACTGGTAAATAGAATACAGCAAATTATCAAAAGATTATACATCATGATCAAGTGGGATTCATCCTGGTAATGCAGGGATGTTTCAACATATGGAAATCAATACATGTAATACACCATATCAACAGGGCCAAGAACAAGAACAATATGATCATCTCAATAGATGCAGAAAAAGCTTTTGACAAGAACCAATACCCATTCATGATAAAAAAAAACCCTAAAGAAAATCGGAATAGATGGTCTCTACCTCAACCTGATAAAAGCTATATATCATAAACCAGCAGCCAACATCTTACTAAATGGAGAAAAACTGAAAACTTTCAACCTAAAATCAGGAACAAGACAAGGATTTCCATGATCACCACTCCTATTCAATACAGTTGTGGAAAATTAGCCAGGGCAATTAGACAAGGGAAAGAAATAAAGGGAATAAGAATAGGAAAAGAAGAAGTGAAATTATCACTATTTGCAGATGATATGATACTCTACATAAAAGACCCCAAAAAATCCATTAGAAGACTTCTAGAATAATCACCAAATTCAGTATTGTAGCTGGATACAAAGTGAACACTCAAAAATCAATAGCATTCCTGTACACAAACAACAAAGTCACTGAGAGAGAAATAAGGGAAACCACACCCTTCACTATAACATCCAAAAAAAAAATGAAATACTTAGGAATCAATCTAACAAAGGAAGTAAAAGATCTATACAGTGAAAATTACATTACTCTAAAGAAGGAAATCGAAGAAGATTTCAGAAAATGGAAAGATATTCCCTGTTCATGGATAGGAAGAACAAACATCGTGAAAATGGCCATTCTCCCAAAATTGTTATTCAGATTTAATGCAATCCCAATCAAATACCACTTGCCTACTTCACAGAGCTAGAGAAAGCATTCCTGTAATTCATCTGGAACCAGAAAAGACCTAGAATAGCAAAGGGAATTCTGGGCAACAAAGGTAAGTCAGGAGGCATCACAATCCCTGACTTGAAACTATACTACAAAGCTACTGTGATAAAATCAGCATGGTACTGGAATCAAAACAGACCTGAAGATCAGTGGAATAGATTAGAAGATACAGCCACAAAAACAAACACACTTAACCACCTCATCTTTGACAAAGGGGCCAAACATGTACATTGGAAGAAAGACAGCCTCTTTAACAAATGGTGCTGAAAAAAAAATGGCTTTCCGTAGGCCGTAAACTAAAACTAGATCCATGCCTATCACCATGCACTAAAATAAAGTCAAAATGGATCAAAGATCTGAATATAAAAACAGAGATACTAAACTTACTAGAAGACAGAGTAGGTAAACATCTTGATGACATAGGAGTAGGCAGGGAGTTCATGAACAAAAATCAAATTGCACGGGAAACACTTCCCAGAATCAACAAGTGGGATCTCATCTTACTAAAAACTTTTTGCATGTCAAAGGAAATCTCCAACAGAGTGAAAAGAAAACCCACAAACTGGGAAAATACCTTAGCCAATTGTTCATCAGACAAAGGACTTCTATCCAAAACATATAAAAATTTAAAAGAAATCAGGCCCCTAAAATTCAAGGACCCAATCCAAAAATGGGCATCTGAGATGAATACGCACTTCTCAGAGAAAGAAATACAAACGGCGAATAAATATACGAAAAAATGTTCAACATCAATGGTCATTCGGGAAATGCAAATTAAACCAACACTAAGATTCCATCTCACTCCAGAAAGAATGGCCAAGTTTAAAAAATCAACCGACAACAAATGCTGGAGGGGCTGTGGGGAAAAAGGAACTCTTCTTGACTGTTGGTGGGAGTGTAGACTGGTGCAACCACTGTGGAAATCACTGTGGAGATTCCTCAAGAAGCTAGGATTAGAGATCCCATTCAACCCAGCTATCCCACTTCTGGGCATTTTCCCAGAAGAATTGAAAATATCATTCCACAGTGATATCTGTGCACCCATGTTTATAGCAACCCAATTTGTAATAGCCAGATCTTGGAAACAACCCAAGTGCCCATCAGTCATGGAATGAATAAAAAAGATGTGGTATTTTTATATAATGGAGTACTACTTAACTATCAAAAAAGATTGCATTGAGACTTTTATAAGTAAATGGACATGACTTGAGACCATACTCATAAGTGAGATAAATCAAACTCACATGTGTAAATACCGTATTGTCTTCCTAGTGTAAGAAACTGAAAAAGTATATATGATCCAAAATCTACAACAAATACTGTGTAAAGGTAAGAAACTGCTCAAAGAGTGAAAGTAATTGGGAAAGGGAAAAGGAGGAAAGAAGGAAGGGTAAAGGAAAAAAAACCTATCTGCATATATGTATATGTAAGATAACTAAAATGACTATACTACTGAATGTATTAGTTATTGAGAAATAACAATTAATACTTATATGTTTGGATCAATTTTACATGTCTGTATCTGTTAATGTAAACAACTATGTTGAAGGTAGTGATACACAGCATTGCAACCATTGTCAAGTTCCTATCATCTTGTTTTGTAAACCTATAGTGTTACTGCTGTGGATTTGCGGTTTTCGTTTGTCTCTTTTGCTTTTTGTCTTTCTTTCATGTGTCTTTTTTTCTCTTAAATTAAAAAATAAAAATCTTAGTTTCTAGCCCATGCCCCAGATTCAGTCTGTTTGGCCAGTAAAATCCTTAGCAGAGATGAAGGCAGCACCGATGACTCCTTCCCTGGAAGGCAGCTGCTCAAGCAGATTCTTCTGCTGCACCAAGAGTTCATTTTATACCATCTTCACCACCTTTCGTACTCTCCCACCAATTCCTGCATTCCCAATGCTTGGTGAAATAGTCACTCTTTTATGCATGTCCCTAACAGGGTAAAATTCCCTATGAAAATCAGTAAAAGGGACTTCAAAATTCTGTAAGTTCAGGTTGCCATTAAACATAGGAATCACCTCTTTCCTTCGCTTGAATACCTCTGGTGATATGTAGCTCACTTTCCACTGAAGCAGACATTCCAATTCTTGAAATAGCTTTAGTTATTGTACAGTCCTTCTAAAGAAAGAATTCAAATATTAGCAGATCTGATATACCCGCTGACAAAGTTTTCCTGACTAATCTTTTCTCAGATGGGTTCAAATGGATTGACAATGGATCACACACTTGGAATTGGCACAAACAGGAAAAAAATCCAGAAAATCTGATTAACAAGGAGTTGAAGAATTCATGCCAAAGGCATGCAAGAAATTAGAGACAACCTTAGGGAAAAAAATGAAAATGACTGAAGTCAACCTTCAAGAGCTCTGGTGGCCTCAGCTATAAAAGAATGAGAGTGGAAGACAGCTGTGTACACACACATGCACATTATTACTGAAAAGCAGAATGAAGAGAAAACAGAAGTTGTCCATGAAGGGTTAGAATCTAACCTGTGGGCTGCCCCTTTAGAACCCACTACACTCCTTCCCGATTTAACAGCTTACTGTACTGTACAAGCCCAAATGCTCTGCCTTCTGACCCTAAGGTCCATTTGACTCTGCCCTACTGCAGCAGCATGGCATAGCACTTGAAATTCACCAAGATGACTTGTGCTCACAGAGAAAGCTCAGTCATCTCCATGCTCAGAGAGTGCTTAAAGACTACATCTGAGCCACATGTGATCTGAAGATCTGAGGCTTCAGTTGCATCTAGAATGCCTTCATTTTGTCTGAAAGGGAAACTTCTCAGAATGATGGACCTTGGGACAGGGACTATTAGAATTAATAATCCTCAACTTGAACCTCTCTCTTCTGTTAAAAGTCATTACATACTATAACCACCACTACCCCAGAGAAAACTGGATGCATTTTTCTTGGTGTCAGTCATGCTAAGAATTAAAGTTTGGTTTCCCATGCATTCTTTTGTTGTATCAGAACTGTCCTCGAAGAGGTGTACGTTGGAGCAGCCTGAACTTTTCTCTGGAAACACTGGAAGCATAAACACTTTATATGAACCACATGTGGTTCAAAAGTGCTTATGATAGCATTCTCCAGTTTAAAAAAGTCAATACAGCTGCATTAAATATTGATGGCAAGTCTTCCTACTACTCTGCGTGTAACTGAGCTTCTGAAAAGTCTGTGTATTATGTTATTGTTGCATAAAATCAAGGTTGCAACCAACATGAGATTATATGCATTCAAATACAAGAGTACACTGCAGATGTGTTTTGTGTACTTGCAAACAGTGAACTCTCATCCTCTTCACCAAAATGGATATGATCTCCTTAAGTGCAGTATCAACTTGCTGTGAGCATTGTTTACATCCTACATGAGCTAAAGTAGAACTTCATTTCTGCTTCTATATCTTTATCACAAATTCTCAGAACATTGATTCATCACTTTAAAATAAGTCTTTTCTTTTATGCATGCTGATAAAATCAGAACATTGATTCGTCACTTTAAAATAAGTCCTTTTTATTCTTTTAAGTTTATTTTTACAGTAGAAATCATTAGCTCTGCAGATCACATACATTTTCTCTGTATGACAAGACACTTGGTTTTGAAATAACTCTTTTCCTAAGTATACATACTTATATCTTATTATGTTCTAAAAGCTGTGTGATGCTAAGGAAATCATTCTACCTTCTAGTGAGAACCTCCCCTTTCTTTTATAAGAAATAGGAAGAGCATCAACTATACCGTTATTCAAAATTTCAAATTAGATATAATTTTCAGAACACCTACCATCCAGCAAATGAAACATAGTGAGTGTCCAAAATTGCTACTTACTTTCACTTTTGTGCAGTTTACACATATGCGTTTTATTAAATAAGTTAGGTCACTATACAATATGACTACTACCTTCAGGCACTGATGGGGTTTGAAACAACTCATTGTGGTTTCCATATGCTTTGTTTTCTTCTTCTAAGAGATCTATTTTTAGTTGCATAATACCCACAGAGATCCACAAATTCCTTTGATTAAAGGTTGTTTGTTTTCAACTAATCTATATTTGATGCAGTTTACTTTTGGACTTACACTTAAATATTATGATGTAGTATTCTATTTTGTTTCAGTTTTTAGGGCAAAGGACTCTTGTCTATATTTTCAAGGGTTTGCACTTAACATAGTACTGAAAAGGCATATTATTATAAGCCATTTGTTTGTTTGTTTGTTTGTTTAAATTTTGACCCTCTTATTAAAATCACAGAACAAAATGTTCAGAGAATGTTGTTTTGATGTAAGAAGTAAGAAAACTTGTTGACCTCAAGATGGCAGGACAGGTTGTGTAAGCTTACATCTAGTATCTATTCCATTTACATAAAAGAGTTGGATGAGAGCAGTGGTATTTGGACTATAAGGCGATCAAAGAGAAAAAAGTGAACTTCTGCTGTCAGCCAAGGAGGAGAAATTCAGTGTGAATGAAAGTGTGAGACATCTTTCAGTAGGAACTGCAAGCCTGGAAAGGAAAAAAAATGGAAAAGGCGATGCTAATTAAGATAAACCAGTCCCTAGTTTCTATTGGAAATATAAACTGCTCCACTTCCATTCATAACACCAAGGATTCTAGAAGGAAGTAGTGGACGCTAGCTAGTCACAGCCTGCTTCACACACTCCTTCTGTATATAAATGGGTCAAAGAGAATCCAGAAAGCAGAAGGCCTAAGGTCTGCTCTCAGTTCTACCATTCACCAGCTGTGGGACAGAGACAGAGGCTAATTCTTTGTCCACTGTGACCTGTGTTGCTCGAGTCATAAAATGGTAAATTTGAATTAGATAGTCTTTGGAGGCCGTAAATTTACAACCATTCTGTGGTTTTATGTTTTCAGAAGATGAAGACACAGAGACAAAAAGTAGGTTTTTGTCATTATTATTTTCATTTTTACTTTTTATAAGTACGTGTCTGCTTTATATAATGATTACAGTCCTTGTAGGGAGTTGGTATGTGTACATATCACATATTCATTCTTTTTTCATCCTTTTTTCTTCCTGTTCCTCCCCACCAAGGAAAATAAATGCACCTTGAGACCCTAATGTCAAGTGAGCTAAATCAGACACACATGCTTAAATAGCACATGATTTCTCTTATATGAGAAATCCAAATATAAAGAAAAATTTTTTTTTTTTTTTTTTTTTTTTTTTTTTTGCGGCACCAGGGATTGAACTCACAACCTCGCACCTGCCAGGGCAGGTGCTTAAGCCACTGAGCCAAACTCCCAGCTCAAGAAAAAATTTTTTAAAAGTTACTTGTATTCATATCCTCCTCTCAAAGTAAAGGTCAGTTTCTTTCTATATAAGAACCTTCAGCAAACACTGCTCATGTAGAATTCAATAAACAACTAAATGTAAATGCTCCCTACCACCACTTTGACTTTTGTATAAATTATGACCTTGGTACACTATCTTAGGCATGTATAGGTTTGATTTCTGTAGATCTACCAAAATGAAGCTTAAGCACTTGAATTTGGAAATGTATTAGAAAGATTTATCCATGGTCAAAGTGAAGCGTTATCAACTGTCCCTTGTTTTGCAAGATTTGTCTTGGGCATAGTAGTACTGCACAACCACAGCACCAGGAGTTGTCTGTGATTACATCACACAGGTGCTACAGCCCCTCCCATTGACTTTAGCACTTCTCTAAAGAGCTAGGCAAATGTTCCAGTGTGAAAGTTCCCATCAAACCCTGATCTCTTTGGTGGAGCTGTGTTTTCAAAGCTCACTTAAGACCACAGGGGTTGCTGAGCTTAGTGTGAACAAGCAAATTCCAAGTAAACAGTTTCATCCCCCAACCTTCAACTCACTTTCTAGCTCCTGGTCTTGCTCTCTGCTGGGAAACTGCTCATTCGTTTGACTTGGAGGACCCCTTTCTGAGCCAAAACCTTTTGCTTTAGTCAGGTATGTTCAGGAGTTGTCAGAGCCACATTAACCACACTGTGTGCCATTGCCAAGATGTTATTTGAAGTTGCTAACTAGCCCTTTGGTGAGTATGCTAAATGTAGATACACACACACACACACACACACACACACACACAGAGAGAGAGAGAGAGAGAGAGAGAGAGAGAGAGAGAGAGAGAGAGGGAGAGAGAGAGAGGGAGAGAGAGATAACATCGTACATCGTTTCTTCTTAATTCTCCCTCTAGGCCAACTCAAAGCTGTGTACGTCTTTTGGAGTGACAGAGGTAACAAAGGGCAGCTGTAGCAGCACCTAGAGAAAGAAGCTTTTATCTGACCTAGATCCTGATTGTCTAGTTTTTATCCTACCACCTGAATTCTGAAATTCCATCATATATGCAGGGAGAGCACACATCCTGGGACAAGGTTAAACCTTATTTCAAGTGTTCTGCTCATTTATACTTACACTGAGCCCTTCAAACACCAGTTCTTGAGCTAGTTACCCTGTTAACGAGAAGAGGTCATGTAGTATAGAGAAGAGTGTCAAGTTTTGAGTTAGACAGATTAGAATTTGAACTTGGTCATCCTTTCTTTACAACTTGTATGTCCTAGGATAAGTAAATGACCTTCTCTCCACCTAATTTTCCTCATCTTTAAAATGCAGGGATGCTCAAAGAATTACTAGCAAGATTTAATACAAGAACACCTGTGAGAATGCCTAGAATATAGTGTGGACTCATAAGATTACTGATTTTATTAATGGCAAGCTAACAGTGAAAAAATTCACAGCATTGAGACACAGTGACTAGCTTACTAATATGTCCTCTTTTCCTTGATGCAAGTACAAGAAATCTTTTGCTTCCTGGGCTGCAATCTCCTGGTCTATAAAATAATGATGATGGTAATAATAGTAATATCTTAGGGTATTCTAACAATTCATAGAGATATTGAGTGTGTAACATCTGATCCAGCAGTGTAGTTAATATTATTGAATTGAGCCTACAGATTCCAAAAATGAAAAGATAAAAACCAAATCCCAGAGGCCTAATGTACTTCACCCTTCCCCTGAGATGGTGGCAATGTATAACTACCAATATGACTACAGAATCAAGGCAGATTTCCTGTTGGGAGCTTTTCCAGGTTGAGCTAAGCCAGAAATTAAAAAAAAAATTATTCATATCCCTCTGCCTATTTGATTTGCTCAGAGTTGAACAGCATTCTCAGAAGGATTGTGGCTTGCCTTGAGTATCGCCCTGGCAATCCAGGGCTTCTCACAGAAAGTCACACCTACGGTGGCCACAAGAACACTTAGCCTGTTGTCTCATCAGTCATGTTAATGGTGATGACAAGAACCACCTCTTGAAGATTTGCATTAGAGAACCAACTTCCACTACTAGACGCTGTGTTTTGAGGCTATAAACATCAATGGAGCCCCTACTGTGGGTAAGCTTTGGTGCCTGGCTAAGAGTATGCACTCAAATATTTGTTGATGGATTGATTGAGTAGAGGGGTTACCAAGGTTAGCAAAACATTCTCTACCTTAGAGGTACTGACATCCAGTTGAAAGGACTGATTCATCTAAACTAATTTGCACCCAGAGCAAACTGTAATAGAGGCTAAGTAAAAAGTAAAGCATGTCATAGGTGGAATCTAAAAAAAAAATTAATCTCATAGTGGCTAAGAATACAATAGTGGTTAGTAGAGCCTGGAGAGTGTAGTGAGCAAGGAGAGAGGAAGAAAGGTGGGTTTCAAGTTGCAGATAGATGGGAGCAGGAGATTGTTGTGTGTTATTGCACAGTTCTGTAACTATAGTTAGCAAAAATTTCAAATAGCTAGATGAAAAGGTTCTGAATATTTCCACCTTAGAAAAATGATGCATATTTGAGGAGAAAGATATGCTTACCCTGATTCGAACAACGCATAATGTATACATGTATTGACACATCGCATGATACCCCATAAATGTACACCAGTTCGATGTGCCAATTTAAAAATTTTAAGAAGCTACAGGGTAAAATTTGAAATAATTTCAACTGAAGGCATGCAGAAAGGCTACTAACAGAGGAAAGCACTTGAGAAATGTGTCTTTGGGGCTAATTGACATTTTGACAGTCAAGGAAAGGGACATTCAAGACACAGACAGCAGAGAAAGCACAAAGAAGCAATAAAGATGAGGCCTCCTTATTTGCAAGTGATATATATATATATATATATATATATATATATATATATATAGTGTGTGTATGTATTCTTCTGTACACACATATGTCTGTGCTGAGGTCAGAGTATGGAAAACAATGATGGCCATGCAAATAATTTAAATGTTTGTTGCTTTGATTATGGTGATAAGGGAAAGATTTTGAGGAAGGAGATGACAGAACTAACTAGATATTTCAGGTGTGATTATGGAAGAAGCATCAAAATTATGACGACAACAGGTTTTCCACCATCACTAAGGCTGCTATGATCAGCAGCAACAAAGAGAAAGCCAAGAGACTTTGTTGAGATGAAGAAACAACTGATAAAAACAACTATGAGGAGAAATTAATTGACAAGTACTAGGAGTTGGGATCCCAGGTTGGTGACCCATAGCTAGCTTTGTGACATCACCATCATCCTTGTTTATTTTGTTTTGTTTTATTTGACACTAGCTGTCACCATCAGGATCAGTACTTGCTGCAGCAGAAGTCACTGTCAGCAGGTGTCCACCAAACAGGGATTCCAGCTTCTTTGGGTTGTGTTTAAAAGAAGGGATTGCTCTCTAGAGTCCACCAGAGGGAATGCATTGCAAATGAGGAAAATAACACTGATGTGATCTTCATAATACACAGTTTCTGCCAAGTATTAAGGTTTCGACATTTAGAAAATAGTTCTAGAGTTAAATAAGTTTTAAAAGTGATCGCTGACAAAAGTTAAGCTAGTATCTTTACTGCAGAAATTCTCAGAGACTTCCTGTGCTAATGAATATTGTCACCTTCCAATTAGGGAGGGCAGAATTCTCAGTGTTTTCCACACTTATTTGATCTTACAATTATTTGTTTGGTTAGTCTTTTTGAATTGATAAGAAAAGCATATACATTTAGGGTGTGCAATGTGATACTCTGATACATGTGTTGCTCATGAAATTATTAAATCAAATCAACACAAAAACCATATCATTTGTAACACTGAACATTTTTGTGGTGAGCCGTTTAATATCAACTCTCTTAAAAAATGTTCAAATATGCCATACTTGATTATTATCTATAGCCACCATGCTGAACAATAAATCTCCAATGTTTATTATTCTTATTGCACTGAAACTTTGATCAGCATTTCCATATTCCCCCAAACTCCAGCTCCCAGTAACCATTGTTCAATTCTCTCCTTCCATGAATGAGACCCTAAAGTTTTTGGCTTTCCTTGCCTGGCTTATTTCACTTACCATAATGCCTTCCATAATTCATGTTGTTGCAAATAGCAGAATTTTGCTTTTAAGGGTGATTAGTATTCTATTGTGTGTGTGTATACATATATATATAATCTAGTTTTCCATTGACAAATACTTAGGTAGATTCTGTATCTTGGCTATTGTGAGCAGTAGTGCAATAAACATGGGGTGCAGATATATCTTGCACATACTGATCTCATTTCCTTTGGACATATACCCAGAATTGGAATTTCTGGATCATATGGTAAGAGTTCCTTGTCTTTGGATCAGTGTATGGGCTAAATCCACATTAGAAGATCCTATTTGAGAGAACAGGGATAAATTTAAAACAGCATGTTGGACTTGGATCTTACAGATCACTGATGACAGCATTCTGATGTAGGACAATCTCTATCCACACAGCTGCTGCCTCTTTCATAAAGCCCGTCAATCAAAGCAGCTCACTTTTGCACTCATTTCAGTGCATATGTTTTGCAGGCTAACTTTGTTCATGATTTTTTCCATGCACAAGTTCACTGTTTCCCTGTAACCCTACTCCCATTCTTTTTGTCTGATATATTGCAATGGCCTCTAAACAGGTTCTCATGCCTTTGTTACCTTCTTTTTCCAACTCATCAAATGTGATTTCTAAAGCAACTATCTGATCTTGCTGTTACTTTGCTCAGGGATACAATAGTTTTCTTAAAAATGTACTTAATGAAAAAAAATCCTTTTTATGGCATTCAAGGTAAAACCAACTCAGGGCAAAACCTACTTTGCCCAATTTCATGTAACAATTAAACTGAATTGTCAACTTGATTGGCTTGGCAGCCACCGAGGAGACTGGTAAAGCATACTTCTGAATGTGTGCAGGTGGGCCATGCAGATAGGATCTTGGGATCTGTATCTGGTTCATGGCTACTTGCTTGGTGAAAATGCAACCTTGAGGCTCCCCAGCCTCTATGAGCTCCATGAACATTTGCTCCAATATGCCCTTTCACCATGAAATCACTGCCTAAGAGGCAGCTGATTATGGAATGAACCCTCTGAAAACATGAGCCAATGTAAACCTCTCGTTTAAACTGTGGATGTCAAGTATTTTGTACCAGTGACAGGAAAACTGACTGACACACTCACCTCTCAACTTTCAAGGTTGTCATGATAGAATCAAATTAGTCCACTCCATTCTTTGGACTTCTTGCCTCCATAGTTGTTCTAAATCTATTCTTTAACCAGGAAAACACAACTGAAATACTTTCTTTTCCATAAAACCTTCTTCTGATCATCACCAATGAAAGGAGCCATTCTCTTATTTGTTTGGAGGCATACTGTTTTACTAAGAAAACACTTGGGCTATGTCTTAGTTACTTTTCACTGTTTACCGAGACGGAATACCTGATGCCCAAACTTAGGGAAGGAAACGTTTATTTCTTACAGTTTCTTGGGAGTTTCAGTCCTTACTTAACTGGCTCCAAGGCAGCATGGCATAGTGGGGTTGCCATTCATGGAGACCACCAAACAGCAAGGCACGCTGCCCAGAGAGAGAGGGCAGAAGAGAAAGAGGAGAAGACCTGCTTCCCTTACACTCTATGTGGGCTCCACCCATGGGCCAGTGCAGCACTCACATCACCAATCCCAGTGCTATACAACAAACCAATCACAAATGCCAGACTCAGCCTCATCCAAAGTATATGAGGATATGGGGGGGGCAGAGTATCAATCAATACAGGCTAGTACATCTTATTGTGATTTGTATACATGTTCAGTTTCTGACCTTGTCACTTACTAGCTGTATAAGCTCAAGCCAGTCACTTAATCTCTCTTAGCATCAAGTGTATCATCTGAAAAAAATGGGACAATCATAACAACAACCAACAGCACTGTTTTGAAATTTAAATGACTAATATATGTGAAGCAGCTGACTGACTTTAAAACATATCATTTTACCACATAATATTATAAGCTTCTTGAGGAAAGGACTTGAACCTCATTCTCTTATGCATTCAAGGCACATATTTCAATGTCCGGGTCTGGCAGGCACTTATGCTTTTTGAGTGAATTACTTATGACTAGCCAGGCTACTTCTCCTCTGTAACTCTATCCTATTGCGAAGTCAGGGTGAAGTAACCCTACTAGGGCAAGAAAATCATTTTTCTCTATCTGTGACTCACCACTGCCCTTCAGTTGTAAGCACAAGTGCTTGGAAGCTTAAGAATATGGTTCATTCGAATTTTAAGAACACCTCTACAAAAGGAAAAATAACTCATTAAAACACAAATGAAGTCTCACTTTTGTGGTATGTTTTCAATCCTGAATCATCTCAAAATTAATCAAAATGTCTTTTATATTCAGCTACCTACCTACTCTTTTTCTTCACTCTTGCTGGTTTATTTTCAAAGAGAAAATTTTACTTCCTATGATAAATTGATCAAGACTGCCACCTATTCACTACTGGACTGAAATGCTGGGCTAGTAGCAACCTTCACATACAGAGGGAAACCTAGCAGGTTTCTTCTGATGGGCTACTGTACGCTTCAATAGATCCAGTGAGCATACCTTGGGATGGGGATAGAGATAGACATGGAAGTCAGGAGTCATCTCTTTTGGTACACTGTAGAATGTAGTTCTGCTCTTGGTGAGATATACACAGAGGTGCTTATGGTAATAAAATCACAGTGTAGTCACAATCTCAAATACTAAAAACACCTCTGTAACCTTCAGGATGAGGCTGTCTTGCCTAACTATCCAGGACACTCTCCCCATAATGCACTACATACTATGATATTTACAGATCTCAGAGCCCCATGAATCTAAGATACTTAACGAGTATCAAGATCAATGATGTTTAGGTGTATTAGTAGCAGCCAGTTCCTTGATAGATGCTGGCTGCTACATGAAGCACTCTGCTGGCGAAAGAAGATGCTTCCAGGACTGTGTGAGTATAATACATTCTAGAATCCCGCAGATGTGTAAGACACTGGGCATCAGCGAGAAGGAGGCTGTGGAGCTCTCTCTCCTGATGCCTTTGGAGACCAGCCCTTTCTGCAGAAGAGAAAAATTTTCCCATGGCAGTGGGGCACAGTGGCACATGCTTGTAATCCCAACTACTTGGGAGGATGAGGCACAAGGATCACAAGTTCAATGCTGTGCTGGACAACTTAGCAACATCCTGCCTGTATTGGATGATCCTATGTCCTTTCAAGGACTCATAATTTGGACGGGGCTGAGTCTGGCATTTGTGATTGGTTTTGATGTGTAGTGCTGGGATGGGGGATGCGAGTGCTGCACTAGCCCAGGAGTGGAGCCGAGATGCAGTGTAAGGGAGACAGGTCTTCCCCTCTCTTGCTCTTCCATCCTCTCTCTCTCTCACCAGCACGCCTTGCTGTTTGGTGGCCACCATGAATGGCAGCCCCACCATGCCATGCTGCCTTGGAGTCAACTAAGTATGGACTGAAACTCCTGAGAAACTGTAAGAAATAAACCTTTCCTTCCCTAATTTTGGGTGTCAGGTATTCTGTCTCAGTAATGAGACAAAAGTAACTAAGAGAGAATTTAGTACCAGAGCAGTGGAGTTGTTGTTGTGACTAACCTGACCATACAGTTCAGGACCCCTTGGAAATGGCTTGTGGGAAAAGATTGGAAAGGTTCAGAGATGTCACTTGAAAGAGTGGTGCTGGTACAGCTTAGGCTGTTCCATATGGGAGATTCTTTTCAGAGCCCAGGAGACCAGAAGGCTGATAGAAAGCCTGCCAGTAAAGACCTGGCTGGGGAGGTTTCTGCTGGGAATAAGGACTGCACGGGTTGTTGGACTCCACATGATGTGTGTTATGGCTTGGCAGAAAGTTTGTCTGCATTCTGCCTGTGCCCTGAGACTGAGATTAAGGGTGATGGACTGATTAGTCTTAAAAAAGAAATTACAAGGCAGCCAAATGTTGAAACCGTCACCTAGCTACTGCTGGGGGCTCTTAGCCAGATTTATGTTGGGTATCAAGAGCAAAGAGCCAAGCATAGTGATTTAAAACCTTGTGAGTTTGGCCAGGAAGCTGTGGACTATAAAGATCGAGCTGAGACCTTGATTACTGAGAAGGAACAAAGCAATAAAGAAGATGGCCTGGGGGCATCCTGGGAAGCAGCGGGCCTCCAACCTTTGCAGCCTGAAACCAGTAAAAGAGTTTGTTCGGAGGAAAAAGCCACAGAGTGCATTGTCCTGGAGTGGCGACAGAGGACACAGGGGTTTCAAAAGGGTTCCAGAATGGTGGCAGTATAGAGAAGCTGTTCCTCACAATGGGGTTCAGAGAGCTCAGTGATCCAGGTAGTCGGCCCCTATAACCAAGAGAGAGGAAAGCCTGGCTACTGCTCCAGCTGGCAGTGGACCTTGGTGGCATCCATGTGGTTCTGGTTATAGGTGCAAGAAAAATGCACAGCTTCTGCCCCACCTGCAGAGGGCAATATGTAAAAATGTAAGGGTGAAGCCAAGGACCATGGATCATCCAAGGGAAGTTATGGAAGTTAAGACTCCTGAAAGTGCCGCATGGGTGGAATCACTCAAGCCTTTTGGAGCTTGCAACCAGATTGCTTCAAATGACAAGCATAGAACTCCAGGATTTAATGTTTGCCCTGCTGGATTTTGGACTTGCTTGGGTTCTAATGTTTTGTATTCCCTTGTTTATAACTTTTGGAATGGTAATGTTTATCTTGTGCCTTTATATATTGGAAATGTTTAACCTCATATTCCTTTGCACAGAGGTTACAGTTAAGAGTTTGCCACAGATCTTGGAGGAGATTTGGGACTCAGACTTTTCAGCAATGCTGAAAATGTTAGGACTTTGTCAACACTTGGAGATGAACTAAATGTCTTTTGCATTAAGGGTGTACATGAGTCCTTGGAGGTCCAGGGGTGGAATGTACTTGATGATCCTGTTTCCCTCCAAGGACTCATAATTTGGATGGGGCTGAGTCTGGCATTCGTGATTGCTTTGTTGTGTACTGCTGGGATTGGTGATGTGACTGTTGCACCCACCCAGGGGTGGAGCCGGGATGCAGTGTAAGGGAGGCGGGTCTTCCCCTCTCTTGCTCTTCTGTCCTCTCTCTCTCTCTTGCCAGTGCGCCTTGCTGTTTGGCAATAGCATGAATGGCAGTTCAGCCATGCCATGCTGCCTTGGAGCCAACTAAGTATGGGCTGAAACTCCTGAGAAACTATAAGAAATAAACCTTTCCTTCCCTAATTTTGGGTGTCAGGTATTCTGTCTCAGCAATGATTGATAAGTAACTAAGATACTGCCTCAAAATAAGATTTTTGGAAAGTTAGGAGGGGGAACTGGGAGTGTGACTCACTTTTAGGGTGCCTGTTGGTATGAGCCTCATTACCAGAAAAAAAATCTGTGAAAGACCAAGACCAAGTCCACTGACATTTTCAGTCAAAAATTGTCCTAACTAGTTTTTACTCAGCTTCCTCAGTAGTATCTTTAGCCACATCTGAGACATGTATTCATTCCCTCTTTTGTTTGTGTATTCTGACATACATTCCTGTACTAAGCATGTGTTGATTACCTAATGTGTGTCAAGTACCATCATACTGGGTGCTATGGTGCAGAGTTGTCATGACCTGGTCCTTGAGTAGTTTATATTTTAGTAGACAGACAGATATGAACAAAAATTTAGGCAAAAGGATGTCCTCTGTATATTGACTGCTATCTATACAGGAAACAGCACAAAGGAAACTGCACATTTCTGAGGAAATAGCTCTTGAGGTCAGTTTAGGAAATTGAGTACAAACTCACACAACAGGCTTTCCAGTCAGAGGCAGCAGCATGAACAAATCCATAGGGCAAACTATAGGGAGGAGGGCTGTGGGTTCTGCAATCACAGTATGTGGTGTATTATGGGGACAGTATCCCAGAGTGGTAGGCAAGAGATCCCCATTTTGAGGGTCACTATGTGCCACACTAAGAATTTTGAACTTGAAAATAATCAAAATGATAGAAAGCACCACTATGGTCCTTAATATGTACCAGGCACTGCTCTAAGTGTCTTGTATAGGGTAGACTCAAAATAAACCTGTGTGATAACTGATATGTTTTCTCATTTTACACACAAGGCAACTGAAACAGAGAAGTTAGAGGACTTGTACAAGTTCACACTCCAAAATTAATATTTTTATCATTATGTTCTAATATGTGCCAGGCATTGGGGAGATAATAGCAAAGACAATCAGATCTTTGCCCTTGAGGTTCATGAAGTCTAAGGTAAACAGGCTTAAACATGTGGATTTATAAGACAATGTGATTGCAAATCCTCTTCTTTTTTTTTTTTTTTTTTTTTTTTTTTGCAGCAACGGGGATTGAACTCACAGCCTCGCACCTGCCAGATAGGCGCTTAAGCTGCTGAGCCAAACTCCCGGCCCTTGTTTTTTGAGGCAGGGTCACACTATGTAGCTCAGGCCGGCCTTGCGCTCAAGTTGTGGCCCTAGCCGGCCTCAAACTCACAACGCTCCGCCTACCTCAGCCTCCAGAGTGCTGGGATTAAAGGCGTGCGCCACCACACCTGGCTGCAAATCCTCTTCTCTTTGGACCTTCTCCCACATTAAGCCAGCCCCTCTTTCTGTTGACTGATTGCTCTCTCCCATTTATAATTTGGCACCTGCCACTTGGGACAGAAGACTTCACCTCTTGTGCTGTAGCTGGCCGACAGACCCCCTTCCGGTGTTGTGTCAGTGTATGTTACAGAGCTGGTTACCCTTGTGGCAGACCTGAACTGGGTCCACAGACCTTTACCTTTGGCCCTGAACCACAAACTGGCCACTGGTTTCATCCGTTATGAGAAAGAGATTTAGACATTTTCCTTGAAACAACGAATTCCAGAAGAACTCCTGTTACCATAGCAACAAAAATAAGCTGGCAGCTGCCTTCTAATCCCTAGCCTGGTGAACATGGTACTGACGGAGGAAAACAGACCTCTGGAGCAGGTGTCACCCTACTAACCCCAGCTGGATGAGGAGGGGGGAAGCTGGATGCTCTCTGCTGATGAAGGCTGAAGCATCCTCAGCTCTGACCCTTGCTAAACTGCCTCTATTAGTGTAAGCAGCCTCAACCCTTTATGGGCACATAAGAACATGATTGAGGTAAAGGGAAGAACTGGAAAAGAAGTAATTTACTTACCGAACAGTTCAAAAGATATATTGTAATTAATAGCTAACAATTACCTTGTACTAAACCCTTTACACATATTATCACTTTTTATTTAATCCTCAAAAAATTCTGCAAAGTAGCTATTATCTTCACTTTACATAGATAGAAAGTGAAGATTAGAAAAATTAGATAACATGCTTAAAATAAATCTAGCTAAAATAGGCATAACAAGACTTGAATTCTAATCTGTCTCTCTCCAAAGCCCATGCTTTCAACCTTTCTTCTATATTGTACAATTTTATAATTCCTTCTAAGAGTATTCACAGGAGTTTTGGTCAATTTGGGAGTTATTTGATGAAACTTTCTGGGAAAATATAGCTGATAAGTGGAAAAAATCATACCATATGTTGGCATGGTAGGTATTGTGCGACACCATGTAGAATAGGTCGCCTGGTGCATAAGGCCCTTGTACAACCAATTCTGGGAAATGGCACAGCCAGCCAGAACCAAAGGAAGCAAGGTACTTTAATCCTGATCTAAGCTGTGTCTACTTCCTGAACTGTGCCAATCATGTGTTGGGTGCCAGTCACAGTGAAAATGCCTGAACCTACTAGTGGATTCTGAGGAAATTCTCTGCTTGGTGGCTCAGTTCAGCTCAAGGCTTCATCCATGGGTGGACAAAGTAGACAAACCCCTGTACTTTGGAGAGGTGTCCATCAGCAGTCTATCCCTGTTCAGTGTGCTTCAGAGAGACCCCTGAGAGTGAATGTTTACAGTATTCATATTCTTATCATGCTTGGCCTTCTGTGGTTGAAACTCCACAAAACTCCACTCCACTAGATTCAGTCCCTGACTTGTGTTGACTTGACTTTTTTTCCACTTTACCGTGGTGCACAAGTGATAGAGATTCAGTACAAACCATACTTAGAATTTTGACTTTTGATCTTTTTCCAGCCTAGTGAAGCATAGTGTCAACCTGTCTTATAATACTGGGCAGCTGCTGGCCCCAGGCTACCCTGCGATTATGAAAGTAAGCAACTAACACTCTACAGTGTCTGGTGTTGCCAGTTTTTTTTGTATGAATATAGAGTAATACTTTGATCCATAAACACTTCTGTTTGTGAAAAATTCGGTTGGCAAACAAAGGCATTTGGTAAAATTTTGCTTCATTCACAAACTCTGAATAGCATGACAAACTTGACCACAGCTGTTTTCTTTGCACAGACATAAAGCAGCCATCTTCCTCATAACCATAAAACAAATTAAGTTCATAAATCGAGGTACCACTATATTTAACAAGTTACATGAAATATTCAACACTTTATTACGATAAAGTCTACATGCTAGATGATATTGCCCAACTGCTAGCTAAAGTAAATTTTCTGAGGACATTCAAATGGGTTAGGAAAAGCTATGATGTTTGGTAGGTTAGGTCTATTAAACACATTTTCAGATTATAACGTTTTTATCAAAATGCAACCCAAGCATCTTTTGAGAAGCGTGTGTATGTTGTTACTCAGAACCCACTCCCATTCTTACGTTTTGGGACTACTGCATTGTTAACCTAGGTGGAAGGCAGAACTTTAGGTCTCATAAAGGAATCTAAAAAGGCAAGATGCTTACTCTTATTACCAGTGAACTAAATCATGGGCACGTGGCCTTTGCTAGACCAATCAGTTGTTCTCAATCTCGGAATCGAAGGGTATAAATAAACAGGATTGTTTTGAAATACCTCAACTCATAGGTGAGAGCAGTCCTCCTGTATTCAACACCAACAAGATCACCATGTTAACCAGCTGGCGTCTGGAGTTTGAACAATTAGGATACATAGAGACTTCTGTCTCAGCAGCTCTGAAAATCACAACTCATCCTCACAACTTTTCTCTGGGGTTACAGTCAAAGAGTAAACTAATTAAGATTAAGGTTTCACAGCTAAATAGGTTCTTAGTGATAATAAAAATAACATGGTGATTATATAACTAGTTGAAATAAAACAAAATTAAGGATCATTGACTAAGGAAGACGGAACTATCTGATGAATTGTCTGTGTGGGCAATGAAGTCTTAGATGATAATAATAACACATAGGACAATTTTTAAAATGTTCAGAAAATTTAAAAGACTATGTTGAATAGACTGGGAAGTTAGTGTCTACTAACACAAAGAGGAGCAAAGAGTTGTAAATCCATATACATATGCCTGCCAGGAGAAATTTTTGTATAACATTGGAAAACCCTGAAAAAATTCCACTCTTTTTAATTTGCTAGTGCTACTTAGCAAAGTACCGCAAACTGGATAGCCTAAGCAACAGAAATTTATTGTGCCACAGTTTGAAAGTCTAAAAGTCCAAGCTCATATGTTCATGGGGTAGGTTCCTGCTAAATGGAGTGAGATAAAGACCTATTTCAGGTCTTTGTCTTTGACTTGTAGATGGCCATCTTCTTCTTATGTCTCTTCACATTGTCTTTTGTTTTCCACACACCTGTCTTTTTATCACAATTTTCCCTTTTTATAAGGCTTGCCACCACTTTGGATTAGAGATCATCCTTCTGACATAGTTTTAACTTGATTACCACTATAAAGATGCTGTACTGGGGGCACTGCAGATAAGGATTCCAGCATATTATTTTGGAGAGAATATAATATAACTCATATTATATCTCTCTTTCATGAAGGGCATACTCCTCTTCTGCCTATCTCACTGGTGAAGCTGTGGTGAAACACATTAAGCTCTTTAGAATCACCCTGGAAACTTTTAAAAATCTATACACTTAGGTCACGTTCCAGACCATTTATACTAGAATTTCGAAAGAAGGCACACTGATACTCATTGACTGCTTATCCTGAACATTTTATATGAATAATATCTTTTGATTTTTGAGCTTTATAATGTGAAATGGTGTTATTAAAATAATCATCACCACCATCATTACTATACAAATGAAAAAACAGTTTGATTACATGGCTCATAAGTGATGAAACAAGATTTGAAAATGTGTGCCCTTAGCCACCATTTTATACTGCCCCAGAAACAATTTCTTCACATGCTCATTTTCTTCTCTGGAATATATGGAAGATAGACTTAGTGTAAGTAAACACTAAAAACTACAATATCCTTGTAAAAACTGAGGGAGATAGAACATGCACCAGTCTTTCCCTGACCTAGCATTCTATGTGGTCTATGAATCTATGGAGAATTTAGAATCAATGAAAGCCCAGGCCAAGACAGTAGGTCCATAAGCAGTGAAAACAGCAAGGAAAAATTGAGAAGCAACAGTAGTTGAAAAATATCAGGATTTGAAAATCATATCTAAGGTAAAACCATGCATGAACCAGGCTGAGAACATATGGGAGCTCAGAAATCTTTCAGGAATTAGAGTATAAAATTGGTACAAGAAAGCCATGAAAAAATGGGAACACGCAGAAAGCCTGTGGTCATGTAACAGTGATCAAGACTGAACAAGCATGAAGCAGCCTTATCAGATTAAAGGAGGTGCACCAGGTGTAATAATAGTAGTAATCAGTATGAACGTCCATTTTCATGGGTGGGTGTGGAACCTAAGAAAAAATGGTATTAGACAAAATGTAACTGTGACTTTCAAGAAAAGTTGTTTTGTTTTTATTTATTTATTTTTGCATTGATTTGCTGATTATGATAAGAATATTTGACATGAGATTTACCAGTTTAAAAATGTTAAACTCAGCCATAGAAAATGTAGTCAGAAATTCCTGTCTGTATGTGAGAAGAGAAGTGCCTAATCCTTACAGAAGCTTTAGGAAAGTATTTATAGGTATTTTGTAGAGCAAAAGAAACAATAATTATTTGGACTTTGGGAACACTGTAAGTCTTTGCATTGTCAGGTCTAACATTTCATGTGTTTCCTTGACATCTTTGAAACTCACAAGACCCCAAAATCCTAACTGTAAGCTCCCCTGCTCTCACCAGCTATCCCCCCACTGAGTGGTAAAGGCTCCTCCCTCACCCAGATGGTTTCACCTAAAGTGTCATGCCAACTGTGTTCTACCTGGTTCTCAAACTGAGGTGTTTTGCTTTCCTACCACAATGTGAAATTATCCAAATAAACTAATCACATGTTCCTAGGGAACCAGGTGTCATTCTGTTATGGCTTGTATCTAGATGTCCCCGAAAGCCTCGTGTAGTCACAAAGTGGCTGCATCCAGAGTGTATGATACTGGAATTAACATGATTGGTTAAGCATAGTTCTGGGTGTGGATAATGGGAAGGCCCAACCTGGGTGTGGTGGAGCCACCCAAAAGGTGGGTAGCCTGGGGGAGATAAAAGGAAGAGGCAGGCCATTGCTGCTACTTCCTTGCCTTTTGCTTGCCACATCATGAACAGATTTTTCTCTGCTATTCAAAAGAATCTTTGGAGGACAGTGTTCCCCAAAAAGTGATTAGGAAACTGAACACATATGTCAGAATTACCCAGGGAACTTTTTGAAATGCACAGAACTTGTCCTTATACTTTTTCAGACCCACCGAAGATTTCTAGGTAATAGGTTCTGGGAATATGCTTGCCAGTCTTTTGATCAGATTCTCTAGAAAGCAGATTCTGAAATGGACATGCAGTGATTTTATGTAAGGTGTTCATGGGATCAAAACCCGTGAAGATGTCC
Organism: Dasyprocta punctata; assembly: GCA_004363535.1. Classification (NCBI taxonomy): domain Eukaryota; kingdom Metazoa; phylum Chordata; class Mammalia; order Rodentia; family Dasyproctidae; genus Dasyprocta; species Dasyprocta punctata. The sequence continues at coordinate 24,181 of RJWM01013287.1, read as the reverse complement.
AGGGAAAGAAAGCAGAATTGCACAGAAAGAGAAGCAGAAATGTGACACAGTCTCAAGAAAGAGTTCAGCCAATCTCATGGTGAATTTTAAAGCAGAGATGGCTCTTTGGACTTGCCTCAGTTGGAACAAGGGGTGCCAAGTCTTTATAGTTTATCATCAGCCATCAACTTTATTATAAATAAAAAGCAAAATAGATAGATAGAAAATAGGAAGTAGGGAAATAGATCTTTCTCAAATGGGAGAGGGGATCAAGGAATGATGGGAGGGAGTGGGAGGGTAGAGAAAGACGATGAAAAAAGGAATTAATGTTTTATGTACATGTACTAATACCACAGAAGGAAAGTAAATATTACATGCTGCAAATATGTACAGATAAACAATAATACTAAAAATTAGAATTTTTCACAGAAAATAGAAAAACAATACTAACCAAAACAATATTCAATTAAAAGAACAAAGCTGGAATCATCACATTGCCAGACTTCAAAATATATTACAAAGTTCTAGTAATCAAAAGAGCTTGATACTAGTGTGAAACCAGACACAAATACTAATGCAACAGAATAAGGAACCCATAAATATATATGTGCCTGCATGTATAGCATATATTAAAACCTTTGTTTGAGACAATAATTCATTCCACTCATAATCTTAATCACTTGTATATCAAAGCAGAAAGAGAGAGAAAGAGAGAGAGAGAGAGAGAGAGAGAGAGAACCAGTTGAGATCATGTGTTTGGCATGATGTACTACTTGTATTACAATATATTGCTTGTTAGTCAAGTTTAAATTTACTTGAAATGCTTATTCATCTTGAAGAACATTCCCAGACCAAGTCACTTGCAATCTAATGTTTGACTGTATATATATTGATTTTTTCATAGAAGAGAGACCTTGCAATACTTAAGCTCGTGTGTCTGACTTATTTCACTTTACAGTGTTCTTTGGTTGTCAGATTGCATCCTTTTGCTCACTAATGCATCAGGTTTATCCTTTTTTATGACAGAATGGTAGTCTGTTGTGTATAAATACCACATTTTCTTTATCCATTTATATGTTGATGGGTAAAATAACCACTTCTAACATTTACATATTATACGTTGTGCTGCCGCAAACATGGATATGCATGTATCACTGTAATATGATGTCTTTAACTCTTTTAGAAAAACACATAGAAGGGTGATAGCTGGGTCAAATGGAATTTATATTTTTATTTTTTTGAGAAATCTCTGCAGTGATTTCCGTAGTGATTGTGAGGCAAGAGGTTAGGCCCTGGCAAACAGACTGAGGAAGTGGGTGTGACCTATTAATTACAGAATTCCAGGACACATTCCAGAACAGTTCCCAAAGCCCTGCAAACTTCTGAAGGTTTTTGATAGGATGGCCTAGACCTGACATCAGCCTGAGGAGTGGGAGATACAGTCACCATCAAGCCAGGGCCAATACTGACTTTTTCAGTAGCCCATCCTGTTTTTTACAGGGCATATCTTTTTTTTTTTTAACATTTTATTGCCCTGAACTCATTCTACAGAGCACTGTATTTTTTCCTTTTTTTTATCTTTAATAAATATAAAACCTCACTACTCTTTGTTCTCGTCTTGACCAATTCTTTGTTCAAAACAGAAAGAACCTATAAACTACCTCTAGAAGGAGACTTCAGCACCCCCAAAGCGAGTAACAGTTGTACTAGTTTCCATTTCCACCAACAATGTAAAGGAATTCCTTTTTCCCCGCATCTTCAACAACATATTTGCTATTATTATTTTTTTGATGATAGCTATTCTTTCTGTGGTGAAATGGTATCTCAATGCTGTTGTAATTTGTATTTGTCTTATGGTCAGGAATGTTGCACATTTTTTTTCATTTATATACTGGACATTTGTACTGCAGAATTTAAAATAATTCCCAAAATTGTGTATTTCATTGTCTCAAAAATATTTTAATGCATATGTTAAGATGTTTCATTTATACTAATAGTTTCTCTTAGTTTACTGAAAAGAAAGTTTTATGCCATTATGTTTCTTTCTTTCTTTTTTTTTTTTTTTTTTTTTGCGGCACCAGGGATTGAACTCACAACCTCACGCCTGTCTGATAGGTGCATAATCCGCTGTGCCAAACTCCAGGCCGTTATATTTCTTTTTTGTAAGAGAGAGTCTTTTTTGTCTTTGATTTGTACTCCAAGTAACATTTTGGCTATTTTTTTTAAGATTATGGTACATGTTGTATTAACTATTGTGATTCTTTAATTATTTTAGAAAGAAATCTTGTTTTATTTTTCCATAGAAGTAAGAATTTTTATACTTTCCATGATAATACCTACTTGTATTACATTAAAATAAAAAAGAACACATAAATGAACACTCATGTGTATGGTGAACTGAATTTTTGACAATGTTCCCAAAAACATATGCTAGGGAAAGTACAATCTTTTCAATAAATGGTGCTGGGGCTACTGGAAATCCACATGGAGAAGAGTGACACTAGATCACTATCTGTCACTGTACACAAATGTCAATCAAAAATGGATCAATGTAAACGCAAAATCCAAAATTTTTAAACTACTAGAAGGAAGCATAGGAGAAATATCCATGACATTGGCCTGGGAAATGAATATTTTTAATATGATCCCCAAAAAGCCAGCAACAAAAGCAAGCATAGATAAATGGGATTACATAAAACTAAACAGTTTCTGCATAGCAAAGGAAACTATCAACAAAGAAAAGAGACATACAGATGGCCAATTTGTATATGAAAAATGTTCGCTATTGATTCTCAGGAAAATTCAAATGAAAACCATAATGTGATATCCCGCACTCCAGAAAAAATGGTTATTACCACAAAGAGAGGTGACAAGTGTTAGCAAATATGTATAAAATAATCTGGTACAGTACTGGTGGAAGTGTACATTACTACACCCATTACAGAAAGCAGTATGGTGGTTCATCGAAAGTATGGTTGCAGCATATGATATAGCATTTACATCAGTATACATCCAAGGGAAATAAAATCAGTATTGTTGAAGGAGTATCTGTAGTCCCATATTCACTGGAGCATTATTCACAACAGCTGAGATATAGAATCAGTTTAAGTGTCAATCAATAGATGAGTGAATAAAGAAAACATATATACTCAATGAAATGCTCTCAGCTTCAAAGAAAAAGAAATCTGTTGTTTGTAACCTGGAGGATATCAAGTATTGTGAAATACGCCAGGTGCAGAAAGCCAAATACCATGTGATCTCATTTATAGATAGATTATAAAATCATTGTACACATAGAGCAGATAATACAAGATAATACCAACGTCGATAGAGGTGGTCATTAGAGAGATGTTGGTCAAAGGTAACGAGTTTTAGTTAAATAAACAGAATACATTCAAGAAATCTATTGTAATGGATCATGAATATAATTAATAGCAATGTGTCGTGCTGTTGAAAATAACCAAGAAAGTAGATTTAAATATTCTCTCCACAAAAATGGTAAGAATGTGAAGTAGTGCATAGTAATTAGCTCAATTTAGTACTTCTATAATGCATTCATATTTCAAACCACCACACTGTACTAATTTGTCAATTTAAAAATTCATTTAAATAGCAAAAACAACAAAAAAGAATAAGTTTCTTGATCCATTCTCAGGTGGTGACCTTTTCTTTGGGACACTAGGACATCTAATGTCATAGAATCTATAATTGCAGAAACAAGAAACACAAATTTCCCACAAGGATTACTGGAAGTTTTGGTTATCAGGGACACATTGTGATTCTACATCTTGACTGAGACACCCATGTGTTCCTTCCTTTTGGGGCACAACATTTTTTAAATGTCTCCAATTAAAAACATACAGTGCAGACAAAACAATTACACCTCAATTTGTATGGTGTCATCACCAAGGTGATTCCTTCAACAGGCTGGCAGTTCCAGGGTGGGGAATGACATGATGATGTCTATATATCCCATGATAATAAAATGCAAGGCTATGTGGAACCCCATGTCCACAGACCAAATGTGAATGAGGCCTTATGGGCAGGAAAGGCAAACTCATACCAAAAGTGTCTGTTGAATATAGTCAAAACGAAATCTGCTCTCCCATGATACAAGTTCAGTGTAGTTAAATTGTCATCAAATAGCATGCAGGTATCCTTGAAATCTGATGGCAAATAAGAGACTAAGAGTTGATCAGGACAGATTCAACATCTGCAGCAGAAGTAGAAATATCAACCTTGGCAAGGGGGATCACATACTTTAGGATTCATGAATAAATAGCTTTTATGGCTATTCCTGTTGTGTGCCTCATTGCCAGTACTGGGGTGACCCATGACAGAGGTCCACTACCATCATCTACTTGTCTAGACATTACCTCCACTTTTTTGTTTAATGTCTCTTGTGAAGGCTATGCTGTCTGTAGGTTTTCAACTTGTGACATAAAGATAGTGGTCACACTTCATATCTATTCCTATAAGCCCATCCTCATGACCCTACCTGATCCTTTCTGAGCTCAATCTTCTACTGTTCTACTTTCAGGGTTCTGAATATCTAACAAAATTATATATATATATATATATATATATATATATATATATGTATATATATATATATATAATCAGCAAGTCATTTTGTTATATATATATATAAAATACATATATATATATATTACATATATATATATTGAACTAATTCCCTCTCCACACAATCTAGGTAGCTCTCCCAAAGCTCTGCCCATTAGAAAGACATTTTTCTTACTGCTATTAAGACCACCCTTACAAGGGGCTATCCTGCAGTCCTTGTTATTTGCTGTACATATCTTAATTACCCAACCATGAAGGAATTGTGACCTTTTCCTCCTCCATCAGCTAATCATAAGCAGACCCCTCCCCCTGTGTGGTCATTAGTAAGAAATGACAGACAGGATCTAGGGTGGTAATACTGAATAACATGGGAGTGTGGCCTCCTGTTCATTCAGCCTATTGCGCACTCCGGCTCTGTGCACACTCAGTTCCAGATGCGCAACTCCCAACTAATGCTGAACTGCTTCTTGGCTTATCCAAACATTTGACTCAGTGCAACTGATAAAAAGCAGTTCTTAACACATAAATCTAACTATGTGGTCCCTTGATGACCTGTGGTAAGGTGTTTTCCTTACTTGAGCTACTAATCTCTTGTAGTCTACTCTCATCTTTTAGTGTGCCTTTGACATTAGTGCAGGCCAGATTAGGTGATGAAATGGAGACATGGTATAAACCACACACCGCTGATTTATTTGAGTCGTTATATGTGACACCTTCTTCAACCATTCCATCTCTCCCCAACAACACTGAAATTTTTGCTGCCTTGACCAGGTGCAGTAGTGGATAGAAACATTTGAGAGTCTTGTGTCTGCCCTTTCCCATGATAAAAGCCCTTTCCTTATAGGAGATTAACCAACAACCAAATATGTTTATTACATAACTATGTATTTATGATTAGAAAAATGAACAATGGATGGTTTCATGGTCCTTCTGTACTCACTGTGAACACGACTTGGGCCAGGCATCCCTTTATTGTCTGGCCAGCATACATCTCCTTTACAATACTACAATTGAAGATAGCCAAATATCAATATTAATTTGAGCATTAGGTTCAATCATCTTCAAAATGTTTGAATGCTTGTCTTTCTCCAGTGTTCAACCTCCCTTGGGTCCATTTAGTATGTACATTCCCAGGATATTTGGGCGTCCTTCTTCTTGCAGAGATAGCTACTCCTTTAGACAGGTTCTGGGTCAGAAACCATGCCCATGTCTGGAGCTAGACAAAGAATGTAATCTTTTATTATGATATCCATCCTCAACTTGACATTATTTGTTTGTATAGTTTGGGTAATCAAATTATGGCTGTCCATCTGTCTTACAGTAGGGAAACTGTATTCTATTGACCATGTCCACAGCTAGCTCTCTTGTGATCTGGGCTTTTGATGACTACTCTGACTTCGATGCTCATTATGCCTTCATCCACCTGGCTTCTGACAGGTAAGCTCCACCATTTGGCTTTTATTATTTCCAAATTGTATTATGTCTTGCTATCAGTGAGCTCAGTTGTGTGTCACCCTCACCTAATGAGAATTGGACTACTCACTAATGCTGATGTGCCTCTCACCAGTTCATTGTTGCTTCAGTAACTGGAGTATCCTTCAGGCCCATCTGTGAAACATATTTTTCTAAACTTACATGAGTGAATCTACTCTATCATGCCCCCAGCTATGTGCCTTTTAATATTCTTTTCCTGAGGCAGTTTTGCTATTTGTATTTGAACTTAGTATTGGCTATCACTTTCTCTAGGTTTCTAAGAATCATCTCAGCATCATGCTTACTGCATGTCCCAGGGTACTTCCTAAATTGTTAGATCCTGTACCCTGGTGATTCCAAATCATTAAAATCATCCTTATTTGATGTTATTCCTTCCCTTCCACTTCACACTAGAATTTAGATCCCTCAAAATCCAGCCCAATATACACTCCACTGTGCACATAGTCATTTCATGTTAGCTAAGTCCCATAACTCCTTTGCGGCATACCTCCTTCCTCCTTTTAGTAAACCAAGCATGTTCTAGTTGAATTATTTTGTGAGTACACTAGCTACTGTTCTAGTAGCTAAGAACTACTAGATGAGGTAGAGGCACAACTCTAAGTAGTGGTGGGGGTCAGACGTTTTCACGATGAAGACAAAACTCTGTATTGTCTTTGATTAAGAGGAAAATAATATATATATATGCATTAGTTTGGAGAAACGTACTCTTCTGCAGGATCCTAAGGTTCAGTCAATGTCAGGATTCAAGATTTTGGAGTGTATCGAAACAGATGTCCCTGATGCAGAGATTGCAGTATGACTGTGGATGAGATCTTTAAGTGGGGGAAATTCCTAGAGAGTACTGTCAGCTATGAGCTGGCTGGCAAGAGTACAGCCAGTGTCTGAGGCAGTAAGTTCTGTCCTAAAGGAAGATCAAGGTGACAGTAGCAGCACATTATTTACTTCTTCACTTTCATCAAAGCTTCTAGGCGATTCTGTTGCACATTACAGCTTGAAAACAATTTCCCCAGAGATCAAATACATATTCACCTCCATTATCCTTAAAATATTTCTATAAGGATTTCAGGTAAGTATTGATGATGAGTTGGGTTTTTGGAAAGAGAGACACTTTTGACTTTAGATAATGTTCAAACAACAAAAATCAAGAGTTTTAAGAATGTTAAAGTGGTTCCTAATATTGTACTTGAATTTTACATGGAATCAAGGTTTTCTTTATTAAACAAATAAAGAATGGAAATTTCCCTCAAAACCTTATTTTTAATCTGTTTCAAAATCTGAACATTTTCTAGAAAAGACATTTTAACAACATAGATAATAGTCTTTAGAGAAAATTCTACCACATTTCAATCTAGTAAATTTCCCTTTGTAATCACACTGTCGTGCTTCCATTGAGCCACTAGTGGACACTGTTGAGCTTCTGAAAGCAAAGCTGTTTTCGATGGGTAGTAAGAGGACAGGAGAGGCAGCATGAATGGAGAAATAAAATCAAAATTAAGACAGCCCACAATCTTTGTACAACCTTATTTATTTATTCAGCATGTAACGGGCTGATAAAAGTTCATGTCAATCACATTTAGAATAACAAGCGAAGTTAGAAACGGCTAAACTTCCACTGCTCGTGAAGAATATTTTTACAGTAGGGAAGTGGCGCTTGATGGCTAAAGGCATAACTAAACGACAAAATAGTATATTATTCCTCAGAGAAATGACACGCTTTAATTTCTTGAGAAATTATTTTCCATTTTTCCCGATCCTTTTTCTTCAAAACTCTTTCTTTAATTTGAGGATGTTGTCATCTTTTCAGAAAGATTGAAACCAAATACTGAAAAGTAGAAGATAACAAGCCATCACTGAAAGGTGAACTGGCAATGAGAATTTGGGGCAAAGGAAATGATTGAATTTTAAGTACTGCATAATTTATTTTAATAAATGGAATTCTGACCTCATCTTATAGGTTATCTGGACTTCTGTAAACAAATGCAAGACTATTTTATCCTCTGAGCTATTGTGATTTGCTAGTAATCACTTTATAATATAGCATTTTTAAAATAGGACAACAAAGTCTGAAACAGTACCCAGGAAGAAACTCCATTCTCACAGGTTACTTGGTGTCTGAACTTAGACAAGTTGCTAGACCTCTTTGGTCCTCCATTTTGTCATTTGCAAGAATGGGAGTAAATTATACCTTCCCAGTGTGTTTATTATGAGGAATAAGTGAGGTTGTATAGGTAAATGGTCTAGGAAAATGCCTTGTACAAAGAACATTGTCTGTAAATATTAGTTTTATTTCCATTCCCTAATACAAGCCACATCAGAATATTTGACTTAAAGATGGTACCAAAATTTTCAAATAAGTACGGGCAGCAGCAATCAATGGTCAGCTAATGATTCTCTATTTAGTACTTACATTCCTTGAAGGACATTTTGAGTGTGTTTTTGTTCCTCAAAAGATACCCAGGCCCTAAAAAGTATGTGGTTTCTATTAGGAAGTCCAGGGAAAGAATACTCCCATAGACTCTTGGTCGAAATGGACCTCTGTAACAAGAGACTGATTGACAAGAGAAAACAAACAAATTTATTAGCATGTATGTTTCATATATGCATACAGACACTTTGGAAATGGGTAATTACCAAGGAGATGGCTTTGAATTCCAGTTCATGTATCATCTTCAACAAAGAACAGTAAAGAGAAGTGACAAGACAAAGGGAAAGGACTTTGCGTTTCTATGGGCGGAAGTTTAGGGGAAGAAAAATAAATTATAAAATATAGTTAGTAAAGCTTGTTAATGTAGATTTTTCTCATACCATTGCCAGCTCAGTAAGAGTACAAAGTCAACTTTGGAGCCCAAAGTTTGTCTTTAACTGTTGTTCTTGGAAGGGGGAGGATACCTTTCAGCTTTGTGAATCTATGTCCTGCTTTTCAGTAGAAAAAGGGCAGAGTGCTCTTGCATCTGCTTCTTCTTAATTGTCTTCAGCTCAACAGTCTTTCATATTTCAAGGACGCATATTCTGGTCTCTAACAGGGCTCAATTCATGTTTGTTAAATGAATATTCTACTAAGATCTAAGAAAAGCCATGTAGTACCTGTGACATAAACACTGTACTGTTTCAACAGTTAAAAGATGATCAGGATAAAGTAGTCAAAGATGTCCTGGCAATTCCAAGAGTCTGCACAGGAATTTGTTTGCCTGTAATCAACAAGGCTTTCAATAAGTTCCCAAGATTGTCAACCCGACTGGGTTCTACTATGAAAGTCAAGGTTTCAGGTCTAGAATTCCTTCCTCTATATAGATCCTGCCACATCTGAATGCTACATGCAAACATCCTACAGAGGGCTGCCCTACCACTGTGATCATGCCATACTTTGCAAATGGAAGCTTGTTCAACATCGTATGATCAGGTTCCTGGCTCTATACTCCTCTCAAAAAAGAATCAATATGCAAGGTGTTACTGGTTCTAAGTTTAGTTCTGTTCAATATAGTGAGGTTACTATGACCTTCATGCATGACAGAGAGAGAGAAGGAGAGAGAGAGAGACAGACAGACAGACAGACAGAGACAGAGAGAAACAGAGTTATTTTTGACTCACCATGCTCATCAGTTTTATTTCTAGCTTTTTCAAACTATAATCAAACTACTTCCAGTGACAGAATTTTTCTGGTGTCTCTGATTTCTGAATCCACTTATCTGGTCATTGAAGGGCTCTTGATTTACCATGCTTTTCCTGTGACATGTGTTTTGCTAGTGCTCGTTTCTCTGCCATTAGCTTTTTCTCAATACATTGAAAGCCATATCATGCAAACTCAGTCAGGGAAGTAAATAGTATCATGTGGTCCAAAAAACTGGACTAAAAGCTGATATGTCTGATTGAAATTCTGACCGCCTTTACTTCCTGAATGTGCCACTGCAGACCTCAGTTAATTTCCTAGTAAAATAAGATTGATGATGGCCATCCTGACTACTTTATATTGCTTTATAAAGAGCCAAGGAAGAAGAACTAGGGTATATACTTTATCCAGAAGCTTCAGGAAAGATCCTTTCCCAAGCCCAGAGTTGCTTCGCTGACTTCTCTGCCCTCTTTAGTCTGAAACAGAAGAGCTATAATCTCCGTGCTCTTTCTGGAAGCAATTGTGTTCGAGTGCTGTGTGCCACAAAATTTCTTGGTGGATATGGTGCTGTCTATAAGAGTCTTCACCAGATATGTCAGGACTTCTGAATGCCAAGTATTTGATACCACATAAACATGAAAACATTATTCTGGATTAAACAGCCACTTGTGAGTTCTCTAAAGTCTCCTCAGTCATTGTCTGCCTAAGTAAACTCCTGAGCTATGGTGCAACATCTTTAGAAGGAAACACACTGAAACAAGAACTTGCTATGCATAGTAGGAATTCATCCTCCCTTGTTTGGCAGCAATCTTAAAGACAGAAGCCCATGATCTTAGTGGGAGACTCTGGTCCCTGGTTCCTGAAAGAGTGGAACAAATAGTATTCTCCAAAAACTGCACATGTCTATTCTACATGTCTGGGAGATGCCCGAGGTACTGGTGCAAGGGTCTTGCCTTTCCTTTACCTAATGTGGAACTCACTCAGGGCTGAAAAGCAGTGGCAGTCCCTTTAAACCATTATAAGGCAAATTCATGACCCACACATGCACATGGCGATTATAGCGAAGGTAAACAACAGGGATCAGAAGCCTAAGAGGAATGGCTGGAAGTTTCTTTGGAAAATTATGATTTTCAAAAGCTCCAGTGTATACTAGAGAATTCAGAAATAATAAGCATACCCAAGATAGAATATGTCCTCAGAAAAGTCCTGAGAAAATTGTAAGCCTTCACTTTTTGGTGATTTTTGGACTTTGCCCCAAGACATGAGAATATGTCAGAGTTCTAAACAACCTGGGTAAGTGTTGCAAAAATGGCCGGCATAGAGTGATAGAGGTTTTATTTCTTTCTGTTTTCTCCTTTTTTCCCTTTTCCGCTTCTTCTCCTCAATCTTCCATTCCTCCTTTCCCTTCCCACAGCAGTCAGGGAAATTTTTGCACCTCAAAGAATAGAACAAAAAAGTTAAAAAGCAACCTTGAGAATGAGAGAAAAAATATTTGGAAATCATATATCATAAAAGGGTCTAGTATCAAGAATATTTATAAAGCTGGGCGTGGTGGCGCACGCCTTTAATCCCAGCACTTGGGAGGCTGAGGTAGGAGGAGCGTTGTGAGTTCGAGGCCGGCTTGGGCTACAACGCGAGCGCAAGGCCAGCCTGAGCTACATAGTGCGACCCTGCCTCAAAAAACTAGGGCTGGGGGTTTGGCTCAGCGGCTTAAGCGCCTGCCCTGGCAGGTGCGAGGTTGTGAGTTCAATCCCCAGTGCCACAAAAAAAAAAAAAATTTATAAACACATTCTGCAGTTCAACAATGAAAAGGCAAAAAAACCTAGCTAATGAATGAGCAAAGGACTTAAGTAAATATTTACTGGAAAAAAAAAAGATTTACAAAAAGCCAGTAGGGCTATGAAAAGATGATCCTTGTCATTCAACATTAGAGAAATCCAAACTGAAGCTACAGTGAGATACCATCGCCCATGTAGAATAGCTCTAATTTCAAAAATTAAAATTAACATCTATTGATAAGGATGTGGAAAATTTGGATTCACATACATTGCTGTTAGGAATATAAAATGGTTCAGCAAGTGTGGAGCATTGTTTAGCAGTTCCTCAAAGTTACTATATGATCCAGTGGTTCCACTCTTAGATATACATGGAATAGAATTTGAAGCACGCACTCAAACACATATGCCCACAAATCTATAGCAGCATTATTCACATAGCCAAAATGTAGAAGCAACCAGATGTCTACAAAGAGATGAATGGATAAACAACCTTATGAAGATACTGAATGTCACTGATTGTTCACTTTAAGTCGTTAATATCATGTGATGTTCTCTTTATGTTTCTTAGATATTTATTAAATAAAAAAGAACAATAAATAAATCCAGATCTCCAGTTTCCTGTGGTCACTAGCAGGGCCAGAGTAATAGTTTAAAAGCCCAACCCATATTACACAGATTATAGATGGCATTGATGTTTTATGCAAACCCAGAGAATATGGCCAGCATGTCTGGAGGGAGTCAGATGTGATTATACAATGATATCAGCAAAAGGTAAAAAGCAGCACCATTTTCACCTTTCCCTCCTTTGCTTAGTCTTCCTTTTCCTCCTTTTTTTAGTGACGTTTCAGCCAGGAACTCTTGCCACATCATCTAATAAAAATCTTGTATGCGGGCTCAAACTGCACAAAAGTCTGTATTTACCATGGGAAGAAATAAATGAAGAGTTTATTGTTGCTTTATGAGTTGGGACTTTTCTTTCATTACAAAAACTGGAGCTATAAGTATTCTAAGAAATTGAATATTTAACTAGACTTGTTTTATACCCTGACATTGTAGAAAGTAAAGCCCACATGTACAAGAGTTAGAGCAATGGTCATCAAATACTGTATTTCTAGATTTTCTTGTAAACACATGGTAGGATGATACTTCCAATCATATGTAAACTCAAATGTAGCAATTTGAGTTTTAAATTAGATAAAAGGCAGGCATTCTAGTGCTTCACATCACAATGGAGTGAAAACAGTTTGCAACAACCTATCATATATTCTATGAGTCACAAGAGGAAGGAACTCAAGACTCTAAACACAAACTAATGATAAGGAGAGGAATAAGTTAATTACTCTTATTTGATCAGTACATATTGTGTACATGTATTAAAATATCACAAAGTACTACATAAGTATGATTATTTTGTTTAAACTAAAAATTTGTAAAAAATATTTCCAGAGAGAAAAATATTAACTACCACATTTGATCATCACACAATGTATATATGTTTTGAATTATGATGCTGTACTGCATGAATTTGTACAACTAAAACTAAAAATAATTCTTAAAAAATTAAGAATAAATGAAGTCAGTGAAAATAAACAAAATGCTAATAGGAATAATGTGTGTCACTTGCAAGCAGAAATTGTAAGTTCCTTTTAATCTGTGCTACAGCAATTGGCAAAGTTCCAAGTGATTGCTATTGCATCACCCTGTGTCCTGGAGTGAGATGACATGGAACAGAGACTCCAGCTGTCTTGTGACATGCAGTGTGAGCAACAAATAAATCTTTGTTGTTTTAAATCACAGAGATTTGCAATGTGTTTGTTAGGGCTGCATAGCCCAGCCTACCACGACTGAGAAGTATCTTTATCCGTCGTGCTTTCAACTCAGTGATGACAAACTTTTGAAAGTGACTTTTTTCTAAAAACATCATGAATGAAAGGAATGGTATTTTAAGTTTCCATTGAGGTAATTTATAACACAAAGTTACTAGGAAGTCTGATGTTTTTAAATGAACCTATATTTTATGAATAATAAAAGGAATTGTGTATTTGTGGTAAACAATAGGTGTAATTGCTATTTTATTGATTCCATCACCAGATAATGCTCAGTGCCCTTTCAAAGGATCAGAGAACATTTGTGGTGACTGCATGGCAGTCCAGTGGGTCTGTTGTCTGGATCACTCACTCAGCAAGTATTTGTTGTGGGCTTCTAGTTGTAAATAATACTGTAATACTATGCCAGAGCCAGAGAGGGTCCAAAATGATATGTGAAGGCTGACCTCTGTCTTCGTGCACTGGGTCACACCCATGGGACACAGACACAAAGAAGACAGCATGCTCCACTGATCAAGTGTATGTAGCAGTATGATTTAAGGGTTGAAAGCATGATCCCGGGAGCCATGCTACCTGTGTTCCATTCCCCTGTGAGGCATTTACTGGATGACCTTAGATGAGTTTAATTTCTCTGTGCTCTAGTTTACTCTTCTACAAAATGGAGAGAATGGTGCTACTGAGCTCATTAAATAATTGTGAAATAACATTTCTTAATAAAGGTAAAACATTCAGAATAGTTTCTAAAGCATATTATATGCTGGTATTTTAATTATTTCCCCCATCTTTGGACATTTGTGGTCCTAGGGATCCTTTATTTGGCTCTCTGCTTTTCTCCATGTATTGAGGTTCTCTAAAACATCACTTCAGTTGCCACCTATATTCCTGTCAGTTTGGAGAGCAGACAGAACACTAAGTTTTCAGAAGCACCAAATACCAGTATTACTGACATACTGTCTAGTTCATGTATCATTGCTATAATTTCCTAACACACCGAATTGCACAGTCATTCCCAGAAAATCACCAGATCAAGGAGCGATCTAACTTTGGTAAGTTGAATAAATATTCATGTGAGTCTTCCCCTTGGTCTTTTTCCAGTAGTAGTTTCTGACACTGTGAGAGCGTATATCACTTAAGCAATCTCCTTGAATATATTAACAGCCACTCTTGGAAAAGTATACAGATAGCCACAAATCATAATTTCACAGAGCTCCCAAAACTCCCGAGGTCCAAAGACATTGAGGTGGTCTTGGAGTCAGACTGGGGGTAGAAATCTCTATTAGATTCATATTCTTGCTTGGACCTCTGAGTATGATGCTTATGATTGAGTTAGGTGATCTGGAAATGAAGGCAGAACCAAAGAAAATAAGATCCTCTGTCCAGAAGGTTTCAATCCCAGTTGGGCTGATCAATCCACTCTAAGCTTCTCTCTTGGACTCCCACTCTGCCTTTAAGCAAAAGAACACAAATGTGTGTGAAAGGTGAGCCCAGTTATGTGCTTTTAAAAACATACCAAAGAAGTCCTACAGCTAAATCGACACCACCTATTTGTGGATTTCTCTTTGGATCCCAACTGAATGTTTCTTTAAATATGGAACATTGTTTTTACTCTTACATATAGTTTAGCTAGGTCTTTTAAAGTGCATAGTAAGAGAATCTAGAATGTATAGTTCTTAGAATGCCTGTCACATAGCAAGTGCTGTATCACCCTACTGTTGTGCCTAGAAAGTATGCTGAAAATGTGTTTCCAAATATTAGGTAACAGGAGTAAAAAGATTAGGGGTTGGGTGAAGAAATTAAAATGATGAGAAGGAGAAGAAAGAAGAAGAAGGAAAAGAAGAGGAAGAAGAAGGAGGAAAGAAAGATGAAGAGGAAGCAGAAGAGGACGAAAAAGTAGAAGAGGAAAAAGTAGAAAAGGAAAAGACTCTATTTATGGAGGCACTAGAAGGTGACAGGCATTATAAGTTCTTTATATCTCATTTAATTCTCACAGAAATCCTCACATATAAAGGTATTATTATCCCCATTTTATGGGTGAGTCACAGTATTAAAAATTTGTTACATGCTCCAGATCACACAGCTGGTGGGTGCTGGTGTTAAAATTTAAAGTTATATCTGCATGAATTTAAATCTACATTCAAAGGCTGGGGATTTAGCTCAGTGGCTCAAGTGCTTGCCTGGTAAGTGTGAGGTAATGAGTTCAATCCCCAGTACCAAAAATAAATAAATAAATAAAATTTTAAAAATAAATCTATATTCAAATCCACTGACCATTGTATAAAATCTGATATGAAAAATTTGGTTTAGAATTATTGGAGGAAAAATGTTTTGCTTCAGTAAGGAATGTGTATCCCTCTAGTTTAGTTGTACAGAGAATTAATACAATTGATCATGTTTCCTTCTTTGCATTCACTACTCAGAAGCTGAGAACCAAATTTGAAGATGAACAATAGTGATTGTATTGATCTTCATGGTTGGAATACATTCAGGCAAAAAAATTGAGGGATTTTCATTCCTTGGATTCAATTTTCAATTTCAATTTCTATCTTCTCTATTATTATTCTTTCAGTATAATTATTTTTTGCTATAAATCACTTAAAATCTTTGTGGCCTAAAAACCAAGGCATAAAACATGTACTTACATACATAAAACAAAATTAACATGTTCCCTCATTTCTTAGAAAGTTGTTCTGAAAATCTTCAGTAAGCCCCTCACTTGCTTTTCAAACCCTTTCTTCATACGATTCAATATCCACCCCACCCCGATCTTGATTCTCAATCTCCAGATTGATAGCAGGTTGGTCTCCAGCCTGATTTAGTTATTTATCAAACATTTACATGAACTTATTATGCATCAGGTGTTGAATTTTCAAGAATTCTCATTGAATTCTCATTAGAACCCTATGAGCAAAGTTTCAGTTTTCCCTCATTTTATAGATGGAAAGCTGACACACAGAGAGGTTATATAACTTGTTTGAAGTCATACAGAGGGAAACTTGCTAAGCCAGTATTTAAGTTCAGACTGTCTTGCTTGAATCTATGTCTTCAAAGGAGGCTAAACATATGAACAACTACCAATAAAGTCACATAATTGCTGGTATTCAATAGATGCTTAGTAAACATTCTGGGAATAGATGATTACCTGAAATGAATTAATCTCAAGAGTTACCCAGGCCACTTCTAAGTTCCCTCTCAGGCTGATCTCATTCTGTTTTGATTTTTCACAAGGGTCCTGACTCGGACTAGTTTCTGGTTGATGGCACTTCTATTACCCCTGTCAACTAGGCACCTGGCACATTATTGTTCTGGTTTGTCCTGCTAGAGCCACTTAAGGCCTCTGACTCAGATTCACCATCTGATTCCCTTAGCTTCCAGAAACCTCAAGTAGGGTCCTTCTCTAGTGCTAACTCCTGAAGGAACTAATGTAAGCTTATCCTACTTAGGTGGAGTCCTGAGTGAGCACACCAGAGGTACCCTGAAAAGGAGAGTTTGGAAATTCTAATTGTCAGCAATTATAATCATCTAATAAAGTTGAAGAGCACTTGTGTGACCATAGGTTTTTTATTGGGGGGTTGCTACAGTATTCTGATATCAAGGATGGCTTGTGAGAGCAAAAGCAAATTTTTCATCCAAAAAGCAATAGCAGACTTTTTTCAAGACTTTAAAACTGCAACATATATAATGTTCACATTTTCTGATGAAGATATATTATAAAACTGCTTATTTTCATCACCTTTCATTTTGGGTGTATACTGGCTGTTCTTTTTGTTTGACATTTCTTTTTTTTTTTTTTTGGGATTTGAAAAAAAGCTTTTATGCATTTTTTTTTGTTTGACATTTCAATGAATGTGATACTATTTGATACCTCTTAAAGGAACTTGAAAGCAAAAACTTCTAATTTTCTCCAAAACATTATTAGAAGTAATTATACTATTGGATCTCTTTTTCAATTTTCCCTTCTTGTCTTCCTCCTTCCCACCTAGAGTTGGCCTGGATCACAAAATCGGGACACAATTCACAGAGAAATCTCCAACATCAACATGGAATTGAATATGACCTAAATAAGGCATCAGATCTGACTAAAAGCCTATTTCCTGTGTGTCTAGTACAGCCTCAAGCATACTAGGTTGCTAAGAGGAGGAGGAACCTGGAATAAGAGGATGCCTGTGTACTTGACAAGGTTATTTCTTGGCCTTGGAACCTCTACTCCCATGCTGTGGGAAGCCTGGAAGACTGCAGGCTTTGTAGAAGATCTCTCCAGAGTTGGTGGATTCCTAACTTGAAGACAAAAGGAAGCAATGAGAACAGGATCCAGGGTGACAAAAGAGCCCAAGAAGTGAGAGACAACAGAAGTAAATCTGTTTAGATCTGATAATGAGGAACCTAGACAACAAAATATGATTCTTTCCTCATAACCATTCTCTGCAGGCACTGATAAGTAGATAGACTTCCACTGACTGAGAAGAGGATGCTTTCTTTCTCAAAAGGACCTGTTTTAATCAAGCTTGTTAATTTCAAAGCAGTTATTCCCTCTGCCTAGCTGAAATAAGGGCTACAGGGAAAGCGGGAGTGTTACAGATATGAAACAGCAGAGAGGCAGATGCCAAGGCGATTCAAGCACTATGCCATAAGGAGAGTCAACTGATCATGATTGGTGTTCCTGTTCTTTACTATACAATTGCTTTCAAACTGTGACTTCCCAGCCAGTGTCACTGTTTGCCAGCCTTGTTGAACCCAGTAAAACCATGAAACTAGAATTCATGAACGAAATGTGATCAAATTGCTATGTGTCACTTATAGGAAAAAAACAGCTAAAAAGGAAGTGTGCTTTCCTTATGGTCTCTGTACAATCTCTCCAACTGAATAGAGAGGTCTCAAAGGACATAGAAAAGTGAAGAACCATAAAGGAGAAGAAAGAGCCTGTGTCCCTGAGTGACCACAAGTGAAAGGGTGCTTCTCTGGGAGCACCAGTATTACACTGTGAAGTGAGACAGAAGCTTTGTGTTGCATCACTAAGACGGCAGGTTTATTTGTTAGAATAGGTAGCCATCCCTTAACTGATGCAACTAAAAACCAATAGATGACCAGTCTTTATGCTGACTGGGTCTGATCAAAGTTTCCCTCAACAGCAAGAATTTTCAGTTTTTCTCTAGTGTCATATCATGAACCACTCCCAGCCATAAAATGTACTCTTTCTTTATGTCATTTCTCACTTCCCACTGTTGTCCTTCCCTTTCTGCAAAACCTTTCCCTACAGCCTATTTGGGTCAGAGTTTCTGTTTCCTTATTACTTCAGTTTGCTCAAGGGCGCTCTTGAGGCCTTTTCCTGAATCTTAGATCCACTGCTATCAAGTTACTCTCTCCTTCCCAAAGCAAGTACCTGACCAACCTAGCTTGTTCTTGATGTTTAGAGCTATCTGTTCCACCTTGTAAGCTACTGGCTCATTTAATGAACCACTCTTCTTGGGCCAGATGTCCCACCTGCTCTTCAGTAAGAGGTAGTGTAAGTGGAAAGACAGGTGAGGATGGGATCACATAGCAAATACCACAAATCCTTAGAGCTGGCTCATTAACAAGGGTTGCAATAGGATTTATAAAAGGACAGATCTGTGGGAATGGCAGAAACTTATAGCTCAGTGTAGGAATTCTGACAGGAAATAATTCCCCCAAGAAAGCTCCATGATGTTGGTCTGGTCAGTGAGTGCTTGAATATAATAACCCCAAAAGCACAATTTACAGCAGGAAAAATGACAAATGGGCTTGCATCAAACTAAAAATTTCTACACAGCAAAGAAAAATATTAGGCTAAAGAGAACCCATGGATTTGTAAAAAATATTCACAAGCCATGTATCTGGTAATAGTCTAATATCCAAAATATATAGGGAATTCAAACAATTCAACAACTAGAAAGCAAGCAATTAAAAAATGGGCAAACAACCAAAATAGACATTCCTCAAGGGAAAATATACAATTGACCAAAACATAAATGAAAAAATGCACAATATCAGTAAATACAAATTAAAATCACAATGGGATATTGCCTCATACTTGTTAGAATGGATATTATCAAACTGACAAAAGATAACAAGTGCCACTGAGGGTGTATGGAAAAGGGAAAGCTTACACACTGTGGGTGGAAATGAAAATTAGTACAGCTATTATGGAAAACAGCCTGGAGATTCCTTAACTAAAAATGGAAGTATATGATCCAGCTGTTCTGCTCTTCCATATATTTCCAAAGGAAATAATTGGTTGTTTTTTTTTTTGTTTTTTTTTTTTTTGTTTTTTTGTTACCGGGGATTGAACTCACAACCTCATGCTGACCAGGCAGGTGCTTATGCCACTGAGCTAAATCCCCAGCCCTATTTTTTGAGACAGGGTTTCACTATGCAGTTTAAGCCAGGCTTGAACTCACTTTGTAGCCCAGGCTAGTCTTGAACTCACAATGATCCTCCTGCCTCAGCCTCCCCAGTGCTGGGATTAAAAGTGTGCACCACCACACCAAGCAGGAAATGAAATTTGTATGTGGAAGATATATGTACACTCCAACATTCACTGCAGCATTTTTCACAATCACCAAGACAGAAGAAATCTGTGTCCATCAATGGATGAATGGATACAAAAAATATGGTAAATATACACCATGGAATACTATTAAACCTTTTCCAAAAGGACAATCTTGTGATTTGTGAAAACATGGATGAACCTAGAGGGCTTTTATGCTAAATGAAGTAAGCCAGGAACAAAGAGGAAAAACTTGCATGATTCACTTGTATATGAAAGTTAAAAAAAATAATCTCATAATACTAGAGAACAGAGGCTGAAAAAGGACAAGAAAAGGGGATGGGGAAATGTTGAGAAATACAAAATTTCAGTTAGATGGGAAAAGTAAGTTCTGAAGACCTATTACACAGCATAGTGACTATAGTTAATGTACTATATATTCTGAAATTTTTTAAAGAATAGACTTGAAGTGTTCTTACCACAACAAATAATAAGTATGTGAGGTGATGGATATGTTAATTAGTTTGATTTAATCATTTTATAATGTAAATATATACTGAAGAATCACATTGTACTCTAGTGTGTAGAATTATTATTTATCAAAAAGAAATAAAATTTTTAAAGAGATTTGGAGATGTGCTCCATGGTGGAATGTTTGCCTAGCATTCACAGTCCATGGGTTCAATCCCCAGCACTAAATTAAAACAAAATAAAATAAAATAAAATGTTGACTCTGGGAGTGCGCCCTCACTAGCTGCGCACAGGATCCAGCTCTACCTGGTTCCGCAACTCAGTGCAACCCACCAGGGGAACTCCTGGTCAGCCTCACAGGACACAGAGGTACTGAGCCTAGCCCAGCCCAGGACTCCAGTGCTGCTCATCAGGGACTGACCAGTGTAGCTGAAGGGCCTTGGAGACCTTGGGCTCTGCCCATCAGAGCACAGGTCACAAGCTCCATTGTTCAGAGGTGGGATGGCGTTGCAGGTCTTAGAGGTTGCAGGCTTGCCCAGCCGGGAGAAAGACCCCAGCACTCTTTGCCTGGGCCTCACTGGGCTTGCCTGCCACTCCAGAGGCTCTGAACTTCTTGCAGCCAGACTCAGGGTCCAGGTGGCGCCACACTCCAGGATATGCTCTGCCTAGCTGCCTGAGTCTGGGAGTTCTTGGCCCCCACCCAGTAAGGCGGAAGTTTCAGCAGCACACTCCAGGAGTGGGCTCTCACTAGCTGTGCAGAGGATCCAGCTCTACCTGGTCCCACAACTCAGTGCAACCCACCAGGGCAACACCTGGTCAGCTTCGCAGGATGCAGAGTCACACGGGTCCGAGAAGAAAATGACAAAACTAAAGACCAAGAGACAGTCTCAATCCCCTAGCCCACCGAGAACAAACCCAAGAGACACTGAAATGGAAGACAGTGGGAGTCACAAAACTGAACTTTCTGAAATGATACTAAATGCAGTAAATAAACAGCTCGATAAAGCTATAGAGAAACTCAAATCAGAAATAATCTCTCAGCTAAAAAATGAAATGAGAATCATTATGAAATTTTGTGTGTATCTAAAGAATAATAAGATTAAAAAATAGAAGAACATAAGAAAATGAAGGAAACTTTGAATGAACAATATACGACACAAACAGAATGCATGAAACAGATTCAAAGGGAAATGCAGGAAATGAAAAATTCCACAGAAAGTTGGAGAAATCACTTCAATGAAGCTGAAGATAGAATCTCAGACCTTGAATACAGCATGGGAGCTTATGGCCACGAAAGAAAAGGTCTCTTAAAAATAGTAGAGAACCAAGAAACAACAATTCAACAGCTGCAAGACAATGCCAAGAGAAATAACATAAGATTAATAGGCATAAATGAAAAAGCAGAGGTCAATACTAATGACCTGAGAAGACTATTCACAGAAATAATAGCAGAAAACTTTCCAAACATAGGAAGAGAATCTGATATACAGAGAAGTGAGGCATACAGAACTCCAATTAACCATAATCAAATAAATCTTCACCCAGACACATAATAATAAGGGTATCAGAAATACAGAAGAAGAACAAAATACTAAAAGCTGTCAGAGAAAAGAAACAGATCACCTATGAAGGAAAGCCTATCAGAATCATGGCAGACTTCTCAGCACAAACCTTTAAGTCAAGAAGTGCTTGGAGTGAAGTATTTCAAAT
Organism: Dasyprocta punctata; assembly: GCA_004363535.1. NCBI lineage: Eukaryota > Metazoa > Chordata > Mammalia > Rodentia > Dasyproctidae > Dasyprocta > Dasyprocta punctata. Next base: position 2,230 of record RJWM01013287.1, on the reverse strand, counting down.
CCTGAAAGAAGACAACTTTCAACCCAGATTGATGTACCCTGAAAAACTATCCTTAAAAATTGATGGAGAAATAAGATACTTTCATGACAAAGAAAAACTGAAGAAATTTATGGCCACAAAACCAACATTACAAAGAGTACTGAAAGACACTCTAGAAAGAGACAAAGACAGCTACAATTTTAAGAAGAGCAACAAAAGGAAACCACTAAGCAGGGCAAATAATTAAACAGAAAATGTAGAAAACCAACAACAGAAAGATATCATGACAGGGATGAGCCAGTACATATCAGTTATATCAATTAATGTAAATGGTTTCAACTCACCAATAAAAAGAAACAGACTAGCAGAGTGGGTTAAGAAACAAAACCCAACAATATGCTGTGTAAAAGAAACAAATTTCACTCAAAAGAAAATTCACAGACTAAAAATCAAAGGCTACAAAAAAATACTCCATGCAGCAAGAACCCAGGAAAAAGCAGGGGTAGCTATTATGTTTGTAGACAATATGAACTTCAAACTGAAAATGATCAAAAGAGATAAAGAAGGTCACATACTTGTTAGGGGAAAACTTCAAGAGGAAGAGATTACAATCATAAATATATATGCACCGAATATGGGAGCACACAACTATGTAAGACAATTCTTAATAGGACATGAAAAACCAAATAAACAATAATACAGTTATAACAGGGGACCTTAACACCCCACTGTCACAGAGAGACAGATCAACCAAACAAAAAATCAGCAAAGATATAACAGAACTGAAACAAATTTGTGAACAAATGGACCTAGTAGATGTGTACGGAGTATTTCACCCATCAACATCAGAATACACATTCTTCTCAGCTGCACATGGGTCATTCTCTAAAATAGATCATATACTGGTCCACAAGACATGCTTAAGTAAATGTAAAGAAACTGAAATAATTCCATGCATATTATCTGACCAAAGCGCAGTAAAATTGAAACTGAATGACAAAGAAACCTACAATGACTGCACAAACACATGGAAATAAAATAATACTCTCCTAAACAACCAATGGGTCACAGAAGAAGTTAAAGAAGAAATTAAAAGATACCTACAATTGAATGAAAATGAAAATGAAAATTACCGGAACCTGTGGGACACAATGAAAGCAGTCCTCAGAGGGAAATTTATACCACTAAAGTACCACATCAGAAAAATTAAAAGAACACACATAAACAACCTAATGCTCCACCTCAAACTTCTAGAAAAAGAAGAGCTAGTCAAGTCCAAAGTCCAAAGAAGGGAGGAAATTATTAAGATTAGAGCAGAAATTAATGCAATTGAACCTAAGAAAACAAAACAAAGAATTAATGAATCGGAGTTGGTTCTTCAAAAGAGTAAATAAAGTTGATAAACCCCTAGCTAACCCTATCAAAAAGAGGAAAGAAAAAACTCAGATTCATGCAATAAGAAATGAAAATGGTAAAATCACTATTGTCGCTGTGGAAATACAGAAGATCATCAACACCTACTGAAAAACTTTACTCAAATAGATTCGATAACACAGAAGAAATGGACAGATTCCTAGAAACCTATGAATTGCCAAAGCTGAATCAAGAAGATGTAAAGTTGCTGAATAACCCAATTTCAGCTAATGAAATTGAAAATGTAATCAGGACCCTACCAATAGCGAAAAGCCCAAACCCTGATGGATTCACTGCTGAATTCTACAAGAAATTTCGGGAAGACTTAATGCCAACACTCCTCAAACTCTTCAATGAAATTGAAAGGGAAGCAAGTCTCCCTAACTCATTTCTGGAAACAAGTATTACCCTAATACCAAAACCAGAGAAAGACCCAATCAAAAAGAAAATTACAGACCAATCTCCCTAATGAACATAGATGCAAAAATCCTCAATAAGATACCTGCAAATAGAATACAGAAAGTTATCAGAAAGATTATACACCATGATCCAGTGGGATTCAGCCCAGGAATGCAGGGATGGTTCAACATATGCAAATCAACAAATGTAATACACCATACCAACAGGGCCAAGGACAAGAAGCACATGATCATCTCAATAGATGCAGAAAAAGCTTTTGACAAAATCCAACACCCATTCATGATAAAAATCCTACAGAAAATCGGAATAGATGGTCTCTACCTCAACCTGATAAAAGTCATATATCATAAACCAACAGCCAACATCTTACTAAATGGACAAAAACTGAAAGCTTTCAACCTAAAATCAGGAAAAAGAC
>RJWM01013286.1:0-53907 GCA_004363535.1 Dasyprocta punctata | reverse complement strand
TGATGGGCCTTCCTTTGTAGGTAATCTGTCCCTTTTCTTTAATAGCTTTTAATATTTTGTTTTTGTGTTGAATTTCTGGAATCTTGATTATTATATGTCTGGGTGTAGGCCTATTATGGTCAAGTTTAGCTGGAGTTCTATATGCTTCAGTTATCTGAAAGTCTCTTCCTGTTCCCATACTTTGAAAATTTTCTGTAATTATTTCTGTAAATATGCTTTTAATTTGATTTGTATTGACCCCTGCCTTTTCATTCACACCTTTTATTCATAAATTATATTTCCTTGGGTTGTCTTGCAGCCATTGCACTGCCACTTCCAGATTTCTTATTATTTTTAATAAGTCTTGTCTCTCTCTCTCCCACGCTGCGATTTTCTCTTCGAGATATGAAAGACTATCTTTAGTCTCTTTCAGGTGGTTATGCCAACTTTTATTGAAGTCTTTGAGTTCCTGGTATTCTCTCTGAATCTGATTGATGCATTCTAAGTCTTTATTTGTCTCATTCTCAATCTCCTTTGATTTTCTGTCCTCCGCCTTTCCGGCTATGTCTCCTTTAGAGGCGCTAAGGGATTGCCCAATTATTAATTTCATTTCAATTCTCAGTTGGGCTAACAGTGTCGCTTTAATTTCTTTCATAGCTTCATGGAGTTGTCTCCCCACTTTGGTTGTCATCCCCTCTGAGAGTTTAATTTTTGGACTCCCAACCTTGTCTGCCTTTACGTCAATCAGGTTTGTGCTGCTTGTATCGGAGTCTGGAGAGCGCCCTCTACCTTTCTTTCTTGGCATTTTCCTGGGCTCTGCTGTGTTTCCCCAGCCCTGCCTCGGCTCCGCAGATGTCTGGTGAAGTGCGCGTGGATAAGGCCGTCCACCTAATTTCCTCTATCACCTCCAGGGTGCCCGTGAAGATTCCGCCGGGACCCTCCAGGGCCTGGTGTGGGCAAGGAACCATGCCTAATTAGGTGCAGTTCCAGTCTCAAGATGGAAACCTGTTCCGCACTCTCCCTGGGGAGTGCAGGGTGGGGGGCTGGGGCCCGCCGAGTTTACTCACTCACCAGCTCGCAACCACCTCTTTCCACTATCAATAGCTGCCTCCGCCATCTCCACCTTAGCCGTCTCCGCCTTAGCCACAGAAGTTCAATCACGCATCTCAAGCACTTTAATCACACCTTCCCAGTTTGAGTCCACGTTGATTGGATTGAGCTCCGGTCAGAGGCGCCGCCACCTTTGTTTGTTTACTTCTTCTTTTTTTTTTTACTCTTTCTGTGGGCTACAGTTCTCATCCTAGACTCCTCTTAGGTCCAGAGGATCCATCTCCCTCCCCTTTCCTTCTTTCTGTTATTGTATTATTTTGTATTCCAGCATTTGGGAGGTATATTCCAGGGAGTCTCCCTACGGCGGAGTCATCAGGTCGGCCATTTTGCAGGAAGTCCCGAGAAGGGGGATTTTAATGTAATAAATTAGACGATTCTTTTTAAGAAATAAGAGTTGGCAAGCATAGCATGGGGGTGCTCACACATTATCACCCTACGTTTTCTTTTTGCCATGGTCTTGTTAAGATTTAATCTGGGACAGGGCTATCAGTATATAGATGTTCCAAAACCGCAGAACTAGGTAATTCCTAAGATTATGTAAGATATAAGATTCTAAAATTGAATAAGTAATCCTGATGTCCCATTACTTTCCTTATTGTATCCTCCATGAAGACCTTAGGCAGGAGAGTCATGACACACAGAACTAAAACACAGGCAGTAAACTTGACACACAGAAGTAGAAAAATGTAAAACATGTAAGGAAATCACATTGTTTCCCTAGTGTAGCTTCCTGTGCTACTAATGTTTTATTTTTGCCAAGATGCAAATTCATTTATTCAACAAAGCATGTAATTGACCATTTTCAAGGTCCAATGAATGTCCAATTTCATAAAAAATACTTCAAGTTAAAAGCTTGACTTAATCCTGTAATGAAGCCAGAACCAGAGAGGTTGCATCTAATGGAATTTCATAAGGAATTTGCAGCATTGTTTTTACTGCATAGGTAGTACTTTTTCTACTTAAAATATATAAAAATACATGACATCTCATTTAACTTTGTATGTAAGTTTTATTTACCCTGTACAAGCAAACACATTGCTACCTGTTTCCCAATGGGCTTATTCTGATGTGATATGCTGTCTAGAAGAGTCTCATTATGATCAGTCACTTCCTCAACTAGTTAGTAATGCTTACTAAATTTTGATTAGGCATTTTCCTGTTGTATTATCATCTACAGTGTCTTTTCCAGTTATTCTGCACCATGAAATACCAAGAATCATATTGTGGTTCCCTCTGGAAGAACTCCTGAAATCCTTTTGCTCTGTTTGTGTCCTTGGCCATAACATTCTTGAGCTTATTGTCATAGTTATTTAGTGAGGTTTCTGGTACATGGACATTTCCTGTGCATGGAATGTGTGTTAAATGACCAGCTGGCTCAAAAGGACAAGAGCTAAATGGCTCAACTTAACCAAGTAGTAAAACTATTATCTTTTTGAATGAGAGATTCTGCCATGGAAATTTTAGATCTGTTAAAACTTCATTGGAGCCAGATCTTCTTGACCAATCCAATTCTTTAGCAATTGTAAATTGTATGAGATGCTCCAATAAGAGGAAGTTTAAAGATGTTGTTTGGTGCCAATTTGATGGGCTGGAAGCTAATATGGTGCCATAAGATGCCAAAAAATTAAAGTACGACAATGATGGTGCAGTTTAGATGCATAAAGTGTAATGGTTTGAGTTGAATTGTTCTGGCCAATATGGTCTTGGAAAAAGGCTTGTAAGATATTCATAGTAGTATCTTCGAAAGGTTCTTCTCAAGACTTCCTGAAAATCACCAATACCTGAAAGACTTTAGTGATTGTAAGAGAGTCAAGGAACTGTGTCAAAAACAAGCAGATAATTTATGTGTCTCTTTCCACCAGTATTCCCCTGTGTCTTTCTCTGTTTGTTGGCCAATAATATCATCCTCCTCAGCCAGTGATTCTGGTGCATTTTTCAGTGCTATACTGGAAATCTATGACTTCTTCTTTCCCATCAGTTCGCTTCTTTCTCTTCTGAGTGGATGCATAATATTCTACTCCAGAGGTGGACAAACATTTTCTGTGAAGAGCAAGATACTTTAGATCTTCAGGGCCATAGAGTCTTTTTCTCAATTGCTCAACATTGTCTTTGTAGCATAAAGCAATCATAGACAATACATTAATGAATAGGTATGACTGTGTTCCAATAAGAATGTACTTGACAAGCCCTGTACTACATCATAAATACTATGAATTTTGTTTTTGTCCTTGTATGAGAACTCATAAATCCTCCCACTCTCTGATTTTTGTATAAATTTCCTACTTAGACAATTTTGCTTCTTTAGGGGAAGAACCACTTTGGACTTACTAATATACTCACAATTCTTAGTGATGTTTAGTACACACTAGTGTTTGGCAATTACTTGTCTAATGAGAGTTTTAAAATATTAGTTACACACATTTTGCCCTCCATTTCTGCCTCTGTTCTCCCTTCCATGACTAATCTCCTCTCCTTGTTTAGCACATTTTATTTTGTAAAGATGGAGGCAAAAAGAACTCTTGCTCTTCTTACAATATGATGTTGACACTCTTCCCATTAAGAGTTCGGAATCTCTGTTACTTTCTATGAAAACGAGAGGGTTTGTAATGACAGCAGAAGTGACTGTCTCTCTTGAAGCTGGTGATAGCACAGTTTTCTGTGTTTCTCTTGGAAGCTTCAGTAACAAATAAAGGATCTGACTATTCCATATCTGCCGTGGTATGAAAAAGATCAATCCGGCTCACGTGGAATGATCTTAGGGAGAGGTCCAAAGGCTACCTGAGAGGATAGAGATACTTGAGTACCTCCCATGTACTTTAGTCTCCTCCATCTCACCCCAGTTTTTCGGCATCCAGGTGCAGTCTGACTACAGTGGCATAAGAGATCCTGAGCTGCGAGCCTGGACTAGCTCTTTCTAAACTTGTAACTCATAAAAAATTATAAGTTAATATAATTAGTCTATTTTTATGGAACAATACATGATGGGAGCACCTCTGTTTTCTTCTTGGGGAAGTGGTGTTACATAGTTATTACAGTGGTTCCTAGCTTTATACTTGCTGACCCATAGACCACTTATATTGTTCTATAACTTATCTGTACTTGTATCAATACTCTTGCTTTACTTTAGGTTTAATTATTAAATTGTTTTCATCAGATATGAAAACCTAGCGTCTACATTTTGAAAAGGCAGGAATGGATAGACAGACTTGGTCAAACAATGCAGGCAAAAAAGTAGCAAAAATTTTACAAAGAAATTTGGATGTACACCCCAAATAAAAGTTACCACCTACAGAATACAAATATACACATGATCACTTTCCCATTCCTGGGACACAGTACCCAATATCTGCAATTTAAAGGGGGAGAAATTTAATTTGGTTTATGGTTTAAGGGAATACCATGGGAGAAGGGCACAGCAGACCGAAATGCTTCATTCAAGACATCTAGGAAGCAGAGCAGGGGAACAGTGCCAAAAAGTAAAGGGCAAGGGACCATATATATTACCCAAGATCACACCTCTGTGACCCACCCAGACACACTCAAAAGAGTGCTTTACAATTATGCTGGGCTTTTCTTTTTTTCTTTTTCTTTTTTTGTGGTACCAGGGTTTGAACTCACAACCTTGAGCTTGCCAGGCAGGCTCTTAAGCCACTAAGCCAAACTCCTGGCCCTATTTTTTTTTGAGGCAGGGTCGCACTATGTAGTTCAGGATGGCCTTGCTCACACTGTAGCCCAAGCTGGCCTCGAACTCACAACGCTCAACCTACCTCAGTCTCCCGATTGCTGGTGCTGGGTTTTTCTTAATCACTCAAATCGACATATCATCATTATGGTCATGATTCACTCCTTGTCGACTTGACACCCAAACACCTCTCCTTAGAACATACTTAATCGCCATATAACATGGTAACAACTATTCCATTTGTAATGAAAACACAGTAATCCCTTCTGCAAAGTCTCAACAGTCCCAACATTGCTAAAAATTCCAAGTCCAAGTCTGTTCTGTGGCTCAAGGTAAATACCTAGCTGTGAACTTCTGTAAAAATATATATAAAAACCCAAGTTATACAGTCCCTAGGTACAATGCCACAAGGTGAATTTTCCCATCTTAAAAGGGAGGAACAGTGAAATAGAAAATAATAGGAGCAAAGCAAGACCGAAACCCAGCAGGGTAAGCATTAGATCCTGTGACGTTCTATAGACTTACATCTCTCTCATCCTCATGGCCTGCAGTTTTCTTTGGCAGATGTTCCTCATTCTTACATCTCTACCTTCCTGGGGTCTGAATTACACATTCAACTTCATTCCCATAGCTTCTTGTACCCACTTGTCAGGGATACACTTCATAGTCTTTCACACCTTCCTTTGAAATCTAGATAGAAGCTTCCATGACTTCTGTACTCTTGCATTCTGCATCCCAATAAAACCATATTACCCAGATAATGCCCATATCTGCTGACAGTGGAAGCAGCTTCCGGGTTCCCTTGGACCGTGGCTATAGCAGCCACTGAGCAACTGGATGACTGAGCACAGTGAAATGAACCCCAGGACCAATTCTCCAGGAGGCTTTTGTCAAGCAGGGTTACCAAGTACTCTCTTCTCCAATGAGTGGTTGACAGTTTTGCATCCTTGAACCTGTGTTGGGTGGGGTCTTGTTCTTTTCTGAGATGCCGTCAAGGTATCTTTTTTCTTGTCTTTTTCTTTTAAATGATGCTAAACTCTTTAGGAACCACACCTCCCTTGCCCCCAATTTTGTATGTGGTTCTAAGTTTTTCAAAATTTTTCTGCTTTACTTTTTGCCCTTGATTGTCACTGTAAATCTGGCTATAAGCAGCCATCAATCCCTATGAGACCACTGACTGAATATTGAGCTTCCTTGAAATTTCCCCCACCAGATAATTAGTCTACTTCCTTTACTTTGCAGAGGTGCAAATTCCAAAAATGTAGATAAATTATTTTCCGGAATGTAACACTCCTGCTCTTTAGGTCTATTCCCAATACAATCCCCATCTGAAGCCTCACAAGCCTGGCCTTTACTGTCTGCAGTTTTAAATCAGTATTTTAGTCTTCTGGACTCTGACTAGAATTGTCTATCAGGCTCTTCTGTTTCCCCTATCTCAAAACCTCTCAAACTCTTCCGTCAAACCAGTTTCAAAGTCTTCTAAATTACACAATCAGATACAGACACAGCAATGACCCAACTCCTCCAGTACCAATCTTCTGTACTAGTCAAACTTCCCATTGCTAGAACAAATTATCTGACACCCACAATTTAAAGGTGCAAAGGTTTATTTGGATCATGCTTTCAGAGGATTCAGACCATGGTTGGCTGGCACCAGGGCAGGGACATCATGAAAGATAGGAAAATTTGCTCAGTTCATGGCAGGCAGGAAGCAGGGCATGGTAATGGCACCAGAGAGGGAGCAATGTGGGACCAAATATAGACCCAAAGGTTATTTCTCTATGACCCACACTGATGCACCCATAAGTGTGCTTTACTAATACCTTGGGAAGATAAAAGCCAATCAAGTTAGCAATTCATCTTAACTGTCACACCTACCATGTGACAGGTAGTTTAATTCCATTGTTTGTACTGTTCCATTGTATGACTATACCATCATTAATTTATAATGGGTTTTCGGGTGGCTCCTGTTTGGGTTAGTATGAAAGATAATATTATAAATATCTGTTTGCATGTGCATGTTTGTGTGTACACAAATATATTGTAAATTTTCAGTTGGGTATATACATAGCAATGAGATTTTTGAATCATAACCTATTCATATGTCACTTTACTTTTCTATTAGTGTGTTATATGAATCCCATATGCTCCATGTATTTGCCAATAATTTGCCTTTATGTCATTTTCATCTTATTGACACTGGTAGGTTTGTATTGGTTCCAAAACAGTGTAATTTTCATTTTTATCCTAGTGACCACTTATATGCTTTTTAGCTATTTAGATATCCTCTTTTATGAAATACCTATTTGAGTCTCTTTTTTTGTTTTGGATCATGTATTATCTACTTACTGATTAATACCTTACTGTTTTTTCATATGCTAGGCTTGTGGCTTTTGTCACAATTATGTTTCTCTCATTTTGTGCCTTACCTTTTAACTCCTTTCGGATATATTAAGATTCTCATATGTTTTAATATGGCTTAACTTGGCAGTAGTTGACTTTATGGATGGATCTTTTTATGTCATATTTAAGAAACTTTCCTACTTGAAATTATGAAAATATTTTATCTCTTAGATTCTCCATCTTTCAAAAATAGCTATTTAGTCCACTTGGAAATTCACCTCTATGTATGGTATTATATATAAGTGACTTTATTTTTTTCTCGTTAGAGGTTAAATTAAACCAGACCTATTATCAAGTTCATCCTTTTCTCACTACTGTGCAGTGTCATTTTGGTCATAAATCAAGTTTATTTCTATTTGTCAGTCTTTTTCTGGACATTCTAGTCTTTTCAGTGTCTGTTTCAACACTTACCCCGAAGATGTTAGATACTGTATGTAAACAGTAACTGTTGATTCAGTAAATTAATCCTTTTACTTTTTTTCTTTCTTTCCTTTCCTCCTCCACCCCATTTTCCCCCTCCTCCTCATTCTTTAAGAATATCTTGTTTCTTTTTGGCCATGAACAAGGCAACATTCTTAGAATACCTTAACTATTTAGCTTCAGAGTCTTGGATTATAGTTTTGGTGTGTTTTCATTATAAATGCATACAAACATTATGAGACATTGCTATTATTGGTTTGTACTATAAACATTTATTTAAAACTGCTTCATATTTTTCATTTCCATTGTTCTATATAACTTCTTGCATCTCAGAGATTCTTTCCTCTATTACTTTCTTTTTGCCTGAAAAGGATATCATTGAGTGTTTCTTTTACTATTGTTTGGTTGGGGTGTGTGTGTGTGTGTGTGTGTATGCACATGTGTGTGTAGATGTAGGTGTGTGTGTGCACATGTGTACACAGAAGTATGCATATCTTTTGTGTATTTACCCAGAAGTGGAAGAAAAGTGGGTTTAAACATCTAACATGGCAGTTATCTTTCACCTATATTTTAAAGTTATTCCATTTCTTCCTGGCTTTCATGTGTCTGTTGAGGAGTCAGATGTTGATCATATTTTTCCTCTTCTACTTCTTAATGGGAAGACTGATCCTAACCTCCCTAAGTGGTCATGGCCAAATGTGTTAAAAATGATTTTTTATAAACATAAATATAATCAATTCTTAAGCTTAAAATGCTCAGTGGCTTTTCTGTTGCTCTTAGTAAGCAAACCTCTTATTCTGGTTTACTCCATAACTCTGAATCCTGCCCGTACTTCTCTACCTCTTGCTTATCAGACTCTGGTGACACTAACCTTTCAATCATTCAAAACAGGAAAACTATTCTTACCAATGCTTTAACATTCAAATCTTAGCTCAATCAATATTATAGTCAAGGATGCTTTCCCTGACCATGTAAACTAGCCTCTTACATTACCATTTTTTTTATTTTTTTGTAACACCAAAGTCTCTTTTAATTTGACTTATTTTTATTGGTTTTCTTATTTCCCTCTTCTCTTCTACACACTATATGAGAACTCCACAAGAACAGACTTGTTTTTAATTTATTGCTGATCCCCAGGAATGAGAATAATAACTGGCAAATAGTCACTGCTGAATAAATAACATAGAATCAAAGAAAGTTGGATCAGCCACTTCCAGAAAGGTTTTATAAGACTGATAACAAGAAACTAAATTTAGAGAGGTCAACCTGATCAAAAATAATTTTTAAAAACTATTTTATATGAGTAGTATCTTAGAATGCACTTTCAGTATATCATTACTTCTCATTGTTATCTGAAATAGGAGCCAGACTATGGCAATGTAATTGACTTAAAAGGTGGAATACACCTTTTTCCTAAATTTTTTATTAATTTTAAATATGAATTTTATTTCTATTAGATTACTCTTATTTTTGGTTAAGTAAAAACATCCACAATTACACTCTGACTTTAAAATTTTTAGGTTATAGTATTGTTTTTGACCATTGAATAAATCATATTTGGCACAGGATTGTTCTCTCTTCATATTTTATCAGAAAAGTTCTTTAAAAAGATATTGAAGAGCTACATAAAGACCTAGTCTTCAGGTTAGTTCCATAGGACCACACTTTTGGCTCTGTGAGTCACTTCTAGTTCTTCCTATCTCTTCCTGCTTTCTTTTTGGTGGTGGCAAAAGGAGCAATGACCTGACTCAAGGGCAGGCAGGAGAAGAGAAAGCCAAGTCCAAGGCTTGCAAAACCAACACCCAGCATAATTTCATTGACCACATCTAGTCTGTCAGTCCTTTGGGAAATATTTATATTTCTTCCTCCCAGTACCCTTGTCACTAAGGAATTTCATTTCCCTCTTAAGTGGCTTAGCTCAGAAAGGAAGCAGGAAAGTGGGAATAATCATTTAAGAAAGGTAGCCAAACCACAACTACACCTTGTTCCTTTGGAGTCTGCTGGGTCCTTCTTTTTGAAGTTATGTGTATTCTATTTGTGCCTGTTCCACTTGTTTCGCTGCTCCCTTTGGGGCTGTGCCTTGTACAATGGCAGAATTCTGAGACTTTTGTAAATAGTTTCTTCTTAAAATTAATATATTGCCTACAAGGTCCATCTGTTCCAAAGGGATCCCACTACCAGTCACTCTTCTGAACTAACATATGTAAGTCACAGATGTTTCCTCAGTAGTATAACTGAGTATCTCTCCCTCTTCTACCATCACCACAAATTAAATTCCCTGGAGTTTGGACAGTTTGCTTTATAGTCCAGTATGATATTTCTTCATAGACAACTTGATAATAACACATGTATGACAAGTTACCTTCCTTTGTTCCATTGAAATCTGATTCCAACCCTCGGATACTAGAGCAGTAATTTTAGGGAGTCCTTTTGGTTTTTTCATTTTCTAAAATTGCAGTGGGTGAAGAGAAGCTGAACAATTAAACAACCAGATCCAGGCAAATTTCTCCTCCCAGGGAATGATGTCTTTTCACAAGGATTCTCTTCATGAAAACACTTTAGGGAATGGAAGTTGGGTTAGTTAGAAAAGACATTTTACTATTCTGTTTGTGACCTAATGTCTCTTTAGAAGATAGAAAATGTTGATTTTACAGAAGAGGACTATAGATTTGAGCCTTTTAACATGCAAATGTTCATCCTGATTAGATTCTAACAGTTTCACTGGATCATTCTTTCTGGCACAAAATGACTTCAGTTATCACCAGAGCATTCTGATTCCACTGTTGCTTTTCTTTCTCAAGGTGGTATTATCAAATTGTTTCATTGTGGTTCATTTAAACCTTTGAAATTCAATCATAGTTTATTTTAGATTGTTTTTAAAAATCTATAAACTTGGACTCTTTCAGTAGCCTCATTAGCTGAGCCAAGTTTGCTGGCCCTTGTACCTGTTGAACAATTGACTGAATTGTACAGTGCACATTTGAGTAAAATGTTAGATTTGAAATGCCACCAAGAAGATTCTGTTTCCTGAATGCCTTGGTGGAATGAAACAGTCAGATCTGAAACTTTGGAGGGTGAAGTTCAGAAGAAACTGGAGACCAAGGTTTATAGTTTGTTTGATATTTAGAGGCAACATTTCAGGCCCTGACTGAGCTGCCAAAATGGAATTTCTTCCCATCCCCTTTATCCTAGGATATTGTTGCAGGTCAATAATATCCTTTCAGAGCTCCCTTTGCTTTACTTAATTTCTTTGCTCTCCTATTGTGTACTGTTTTTTAAGAGAAATTGCCTGATGATGACTTGGTACATTTCTAACTCACTAGAACATCAGTCTTGATTAAAATGCTGAAGTACTCCTTGTCAACTGCTAATGGCAGTTATTTTCTGTATAATATGTTATTTTGAATAACATATTGTACAAAATTTGCTATTTTCTGCATAACATACTCCATCTTTGGGTGTACTTTGTTGTAAAATATACTAAAGAATCATGCTAAATGCACTTTAATTTTCAAGGACTCAACTTCTTTCTCAAAAGAAATGACTATGGAATTACTTGTTTGAATCTCCCGGCTCCATCATTGTTTTGGTCAGCTTTTTCATCAGTGGGACAAAGTATATAACACTTGCAACTTAAAGAAGAAAGGACTCACTTTTGTCTCACAGTCTACATTAGCTGACTCCAAGGTAGAACTATCATGGCAGAAGGGGATGGAGGTGGAAAACAACTCACTTTATGGGTGCCCAGAAGCAGAACACAAGGAAAGAACTCAGGTAGAAAAAGTGCAGAAACCAGAGACAGTCCTCAAAACTCATGCCCTGTGACCCACCCAGACACACCCAGAAGTGTGCTTTACCAATGTAGGTCTCTCAAGTCAGTAATTTGACCATCAAGAATAACTATCCAAACTTCTAACACAGAACATAATGTCACTTAATTGTTGCTATAGCTCATGGGCACATATATTGTTCTTTTGGGGTATAATTAATGGTTTTATAATGTATGGGTGGTTTAAAAGATTTTCTTCAAACATAATTCTATCTGTAGGCAATACATGCTTTAAAATCTAGAGTTGCAGAATAACTAGCACCATTAGAGCATCCATGAACTCTATCATTCACCCTAGTCTCTTCGCTGCCCATTTGTTAAATTTCTGTTGCTTGCCAGGCATCTCTATGTATGTGATCTTGCAGCCTCTATTCTAAAAGTCATCTCTTTTACAAGATATTTATGGTTCTACCCAGAAAAACTGGTGTTTCCCTCATCTAAACTCTCCTCCTCTCCTGATAAGAATCACTATTGTGTCACTTGTCCCTTGAGAACATGTCTTTGTCCTCCTTATTCATCATGACTTCTTTGTTTCATGGCTGCAAATGAAAGTAGATTCCAGAAAATCATGGGAAAACTAGGGAATCAAGATCTAGAGTTAAGATGAAGAAATTAAAACGCATTGCATGCCACAGTGTCTGATGTTTATCAAAGGTGCATACAAGTATTCTTAGTGGTCAGAGAAAAACAAGTGATTACCTGATTCATATATAGATGTGTAACAATAAGGGAATCATATGTGAATTCCTTATGGAATGCAAACATCATATCTAAGAGTTGCAAGTCTCTTGAACTTTAAGAATGACTCTTTCCGTCTTTGCATTGACCTTTAACTCCCACTTTAACTCCCACCACAACGTTATGCAGGGCCTGCATAGATATTTATTGAATACTTTTCTGAGGGATTTCACTGACCTGGGAAACTAGCCAATTAGTGAGGAGTTCAACAATGTGAATTTACAAGGGCCACTCACCCAGTATAACATCAGTTGGTCACCTTGGAGGTTCTTCACTAATAATAGCCAATAACTGACCCACTGTATTTTACTTTCAGTACCCTTCCCATACTTTCCATTTAAGTGTCTTTTGATCTCATTGCACTTTGGGACTTGAACATAAACTCAAATTTTCCTTTCATCTTTTTGCTTTTTATTTTTCCTGGTCATGACTTGTACAAATGTTTCAATAGTTTCTTCACACTTGTGCACATAAATTAAAAGAAGTGATGATATATCAAGCAGCCCCCCAAATTTATTGGACTAGATTCTTAGTTTTGTGTGTTCACATGTAAGTCCATTTATAAAAGGCATGAAGAGGCCATGAAGAACTGATTATACTGAAGACAATGGCAGAGTAGTAAGAACAGCCAAAACCCATCCTATTTGCCCAGGCTTTTTATTTCCCTGGACTGGTTTCAGGCTTGTTTTTATTCTCATCTGTGAAACAGAAGAAGAGTTTGGCTCAGAAGCTGTAGGCAGGAGAATGTCTGCCATGCTCTGTCACTGTGTCCCTGCCATTCCCTTCCAGGTAGCAGTGACATCCCTGGCTCCCTGCCTTGGCGCCTTTGTTCACAGCTTCCAGGGATCTACTTTCTCATCGCTGCTTCCCCCACTTCTTCACCCTGCCCGTGGCCCAGTTCCCCACCCTGGCTGCCAACAGGCGGTACCAGTGCCAGCCTAATCTTTCCCACCCAAGTGGCTGAAGGCCAATGTTTCAACATGAAACCTTTCCCAGAGACTCACAGCACCTCAGTACCTTCAAGCTTTTGTAGTCAGAGCGGCTGGGATGGAGGAAGCCTCCAGGTACACACATGTGTGACAAAAGGACACTTTCTTTGCTCCCCATCATTACCTCAATGAATGATGGCCTATTAAGAGGACACGAGTAGAGTTCACTAACTTCCTCTCTCATCTCCCTGCTTCAGACACCTACCCGCTGGTGTTTATTCTCAACTTTTGAATAGTTCTCAAGCAGTTTATCATGTCTCTGTTCAGGAGCTTGCCCCAGCTACCTAGGTGTGTGAAATGCAAACACTCTGTCAAACACTACAGCTCTGCTATATCAAAGACAGGGATATAACCTGAAAGAATTTTCCAATCAGCAAGTCTATTCCCCCAAAAGGACAACAGACTAAAATACAGAGAAATGAAGTGATTTGTTTAAGGCCCCTCAAATATAAATGACAAAGCTAGAAATGGAGCAAGAGGTCAAACCCTCAGCCAGGATTTCTTTCTTCGAAAGCACACGAACTTCCTTAATTTAGTAAAAAGAATATGGAAATATAGCCCATTTTCACTGAACTCTAGGTACGTGTTTGAGGACCTGGTAGGTGGAAAGTTGAAGCTTAGAAACATGTTTATATCAATTTATAAATTAAAGTGGTTAAAGTGGTAGATGTTGGGGTCAGAGAGGATGTGTTTGAACCCAAGCTGTCAGTCATTAGCTGCCTGCATAAGTGAACAAGTTCCTTAATCTCCCTGATCCTTGGTGTGCACATTGGTGAGACAGACTCATGACTTTTTTGAAGAAGTGTTGTGATGATACAAGGGAAGTTTAATTGTTATTTTTATCCTACAATGTTTGCAAAGCATTCAAATTATTCAAGATAGTGTGTTATAGTGTTTCACATCGTTCTTCCCAATCTCGTTACTTTTTTTCTTTCTGCCTTTGAACATAGTTTTCTCTTTTCTTTCTTTCTTTCTTTCTTTCTTTCTTTCTTTCTTTCTTTCTTTCTTTCTTCATTTGTTTGTTTGTTTCTCTTTTTTTCATTCTCTCTTAGTCCATGTTTGCAGTGTTTATATGCCTTGTGTGGAGTTGGTACATGTACTTAATACATCTTAATTCCTTTTTCCATCCCCTTGCTCTTCATTTTCCCCCTTCCTTCCATCTCTTAACCCACTTCCTATTTAGAAAGATCTACTTTCATGTTTCCTATTACCTATCTTTTATTTTGCTCTTTATTTTTATTCTGTATTTCCCATATAAGAAAAACAACGTGTCTTTGATTTATTTCACTTAACCTTGTAGTCTCAAAGTGCATCTATTTTTTCTACAAATGAGTTATGTTTATCCTTAATGACAGAGTTGTACTCCACTATGTTTAAAAATTGCATTTTCTTTACCCATTCATCTTTTGATGCACCTATAGGCCACTTTTAAGATTTAGCTGTTGTAAAATTGCTGCTATAAATATGGGTGTGCATGTATCACTGTAATATGATGCCTTTAACTCTTTGGGGGAAAAGATACTTAGAAGGGGAATAGTTGTGTTGAACAGAATTTTTTATAGTTTTTTGAGGAGTATCTATACTGATTTCCATAGTGATTATACTAGATTACATTTCAATCAACAATGTAGAAGTGTTCCTTTTCCTCCACAGCCTTGCTAACATTTGTTATTATTTGATTTCTTGATGATATTTATTCTTTCTGGAATAAGATGGAATCTAAACGTTTTATCTACATTTCTCTAATGGCCAGCAATGTTGAACATTTCTTCATGTTTTCATTGGCCATTTGTATTTCTTCTTTTGTGACATGCTTATTTCAGTTGCCACTTCTTTGATTGCATTATTTTGGGGCAGCCAACTTTTTTTGAGTTCTTTATATTTTGTAGGTACTTGTCCTCTGTCTGAAGAATAACTAGAAAAAAGATTTTTCCATTCTGTGGATTGTCTTTTAACTGTGTTGTTGTTTCTTTCTTTCTTTTTCTATACATTTAGTTCCTCACCTTCTCAATATCTCTGTTGCTTTAATCAATTGGTAAAAACTATCCAAATTTATTCTCTGGAGCTCAGAAGTCTGAAATGGTTCTTCTTAGGCTAAAATCAAGATGTCATAGGACTATGGTCCTTCCAAAGACTTTAGGGGGAATATTTGTTTTAGTTGTCTTTTCCATTTTCTTGACTGCCTGCTTGCTTTGGCTCATGGCTCTTGTGCTCTCTGTTTAAAGTTAGCAATGTAGGATTGATTCTTTCTCACGTTGTCATCTTCTGGTTCTGTCTCTTCTGCCTCCTGATTCACTTATAAAGGACATTCGTGATCATGCTTGGCCCATAATCTGATTTCTCCATCTCAAAGACAGTTAATTAGTAATGTTATTTTTCCTTTGCCTCAATGTAACCTAGTTTGTTCACAGGCTCAAGGGATTAAGTTGTGGTCTTTGGCAGTCATTATTAGATATCACATATTTATGTACTTAATGATGTTACTTCCTAGATTTTAGTTCTATTTTCAGGCATGCCATTGTGATTGTAAATTACGGTACAGTAGCTCCTACTTCTATGTAGTTTCTGTTTCTTCTTCAATAAAAGTAGTCAACATCTTTGTCTTACCATTCTCAGCTGAGAATTGGCATTTACTTTGACCAGACTAGCTATGGCCATATGTTCAGCTGTAGCCTATTAATTGTGACCAGTGAAAAGATGTTCTGATTGGTTTAGGCCTTTAAGTTCTCACATTTTGGGTGGGATAGTGATTTCCTAATTGGATCTGAAACCTTGGGAAGAATGGATCAGTCATATCCGAGTTGAGATATTTGGTGAGAAATTAATAAAGGCATTCTTTACAAATGTGTGGGCAAAGATAGGAAAACTAAAAGGAAAAGCACAGTGTCTTGTGGCCCTCAGGAACAGGAGCTATTAACATCCTTGGACTTGAAAGGTGAAAGGAGGGAGAATTTACCAACACCTGAAACAGAGAGGACATATGGAGAAGTCCACCCGATAGGAACTGAGAACTTTAGTGCAAAAACACAGTTAATTCTTTTTCTTTTCCTTTTTTTTAAAGAAAAAAAAATAGTAAAAATGATGATACAAAATTTCAAAACAAGACAGCAGGAGAGTAACAATGGTTAATACATTGTGTATTGTTATCTTCAAAGTAGTTGCTCAGATTACAAGATTTAAGCATAAAAATTGATCAAACAATATAAGCACAAAGCTTTCTTTTCAATGAACTAATAGAAATTAGTAGTATAACTATCTTAAGTATCTTGCATGTATATATATTTTTTCCTTTTCTCTTCCTTTTCTCCTTTCCCTCATCCCAGTTTCTCTTTCCTTTTGAACAGTTTCTTCCCATTTCACAGTATCTATTGTACACTTTGGATCTTACTTACTCTTTCAGCTTCTCACACTAGGGAGATAATATGATGTTTACACATGTGAGTCTGATTTATTACATTTATGAATATGGTCTCAAGTTGCATCCATTTACCTATAAAAGACTCCAGTCTATCCTTCTTTTTGGTTGAGTAGTACTCCATTGCATAAAAACACCACATTTTTTTTTTATCCATTCTGCAGTTGATGGACATTTGAGTTGTTTCCAAGAATTCTTGATAACCTTGAGGGAAGTTGCTGGAGAAACAAGAATCCTGATGTCTCCCTTCTCCCTCACATCTTCCATGGTCTTAAAGTTGGGGAGAGCTTATTGTAAAGGCTCTGTAGGTCAACTTAGGGATACAAGTGGAGTGAGAAGGTAAGACAAAGAGTCTGGAGAAAGTGCAGCTTCATCACCACATGAAAGTCAGAAATGCTAGAAGGAAAGGTAACGGTTATTGGGTAAGCAAAGAACAATGTTCATTACAGATCTGAATGCCTTCAACTTCATTAAAGATGAAAGACCTATGGAGCTGCTATTGCCCCTCTCAGCTGTCATGATGGCTTTTCATCTGCATCTGCTGCTGGGATTTGGCTGGAGCTGGTCCCTTGCTCCTTTTGACAAGATTCTCTCATTATCAAGCCTTGGCTTCTTCTTCTTTATCTTCCTGCATTGGAACAAGGAGAAATGGTGGCCATATTCTTCCTAGTGAAGTTTAGAAGGCTTCAATCAGTCCCACTTTTCTCTGCATCTGTCCTGTATTTTACCAATATAATCCCTCTTAAGCAGAGGTCTCCATGTCTCTACATATGATATAATTTCTGTGCCCATCTAATAAGTAGTTGACGCTGTCTCTGTTTCTCAACATATTCTTTAGCCTACCCTACAGCTCAGGTACAAGGTGTTGCTGTCATTGATGTGGGGGGATCTCTTTGTATCCAGATGCTTGAAAGCACCCATTTACCTCCAGTATTTCTGGGACTACCGTAACCATCAAAGCAATATTTCTGATGAGCTCATATGACTTTACAACTTGTTAAAATGTTGAATAACTTTCATTCAAATTAGCCAGTTGTTGATATCTTATATCTCTTTCTCACCCTAGGTGAAGAGAAGTTCTGCCTCCCCCCAAACCTCCTAGGCATCCCAGGTTCCTCCCTAGAGATGACTCCTCTCTATAACCTTCCCACAACACAACTGGAGGGTAGGCCTGACACAGCAGAGTACTAGAGACCTCACTCCACTGCTACTGCTGGAACCCACTTGCAGCAAGTCGAATAGTGTTCTTTCAAAAGTTACGTCCACTTATAATGTGATCTCATTTGGAAACTACTGTAAGTTCTTGCAGATTCAATTAGTTGAGGTGAGGTCAGACTTGGTTAAGGTGGCCCTAAATCCTGTGATTGGTTCTTATAAGTTCAGGGAGGATATATAGAGAAATACAAAAGCAAGAAGGCAATGTAGCCAGAAGATGTAAAGTGATACAGCTACAAGCCAAGGAATGACAGGGATGGGATGGTCAGGAACCACCATCAGGGCTCACGGGTTATACAAGGAAGTATTGTTCCCTAGAGCCTTCAGAGGAAAAATTGGCCATGCTAACACATTGACTTTGGACTTCTCCCTCCAGAGCTATGAAAAATAATTTTTTGTTATTTTAGGCTACCAAGCTCATCACAATTTGTTATGGTGGTCCTAGGAAACTAATTTACCACTCCAAATGACTCAAGCCTGAGTTGTACCTGCTATGAAATATTATGAATTGAACACAGATCGCATGTCCCAGTCAACATTTTAAAATGTCTTTATTTTTCCTTTCAGGCCAACTTATCATTGGGATCAGTACACTACCAGACTTGGCGGATTTCATTCAAAGCACTGCTTTGCTGGTGTGTCTATGCCAGAACTGCACATTCTAATTCATTTTAATGATGTCTCCATTCTTCTTCCAGTTTCATCTCACCTGGTAAGAATCCCCACTCTCAGAATAGATTAATTTATATTCAATTTTATTACTCTTCTAACTATCTAATGCCTATCCCAAATAGTGCTAAAGAGATGAGAGTGAAATGTTTAGCTGCAGGCTATGGGTTAACACAAAGCCCATGACATAATTTACATCACACCAGATTCATAAATTCCTAATCTGATGACCCCCTGCTGCTTTGAAGCTGTGGTCTTTACTCTCCTGGCTCAGGGTGAAATCTTGAGATCTAGAGCTGACTCTGGTCACTACCTGATCGGGTTCTGGTGATGTTCAACATCATTACTCTAGGAGGTTTTCAAGAACTATATGTGTGCTAGGGAATTACAATGGATTGATTTCATTAGCTATGGGTTGACATCACTTCTAATGATGATTATTACAGAAGTACTAGAAATAAAGTCCAGCCCTCTGCAGGGTCAGCTTACATAGAACCTAAAACACATAAAAGACTCTTTCCAGTAAGGCTTGGCTGACTTGAACCCCAACTCCTGAGTGCTAAAACCACTCCCCCAACAACATCTTTTTTCTAAGTACCCTTATTATTAGCAAATGGACCGCCCATTCTCTATTCTCTTTACCTCCTCATCTATTTCATCTTCTGCCTCTTAATTTCATTTCAGGCACATTTGTTTAATAGAAAAAAGCCTGTGCTCTCCCTCCACTGGTATTCTTCACAAAAAATTCTACCTATCCCTAGAAATTTTTATTTCATCAAAAACTGAGGCTTTTGCAAACAAGTCCAACAAAAATCCTTTGACTGTCTTTCCTATTATCTCTTTCCCCAACTTGGAATGCCCTAACTGCTCACATAGGAAGAAGAAAATTGCTCAGAAAAACAAACAAACAAGCAAACAAACACTATCACATTTTCAAAAATTAAAAGTATTCTTTTCAAATATTGTCTCCCAGACAGATGTATGAGTGACCTATAGATTGTTCAGATTACAGACCTGTGGGCCAGGATTAGGTTCTACATGAGACCTCTGTTGTGGCAAAAGAGGCATCTGACTCAGTAATTTGGGACAGCACCCAGCACACATGAGTTCTTTAGAATGCTTCCTGGTGTTTCTGGAGCTCCCGGGCTTGGGTCCACAGCCCATGGGCCTTGTCAGGACAACTATCTGTTTCCTCTTTTCATGAAAGATAAATAATGGTTCAGGGCCAGCCACAGCATTCTTAGCAGACTGAGACGGTCAGCAGGAAATAAAGATGAGTGCACAGCTTCTAAGAAGGGAAAGTCTCCTCTACTGTTGCAATTTCTTCTGCTTATTCCAGCATGTTTTACAGTCAGCTTCTTGTTCACTGATCCTGACATGAGATGTATATCTCTGGCCCTCCAGGAGTGTTTCTCTCTTTCTTTCCTTCGAGGTGGGAGGCAGACGTCTCTGGAACGTGGATTACAGAGAGGTTACAAATGGTTGCCTGGCTCTGCAGCTGCGGTGGACTTGTTATACCTTTCCCCAAACAGAAAAGCCTCCAGTGAATTTATCTTTCCTTATTTTTTCCTTTGAGAGCAAGCAAGATTCTTTTCTTGTTAGGCTTTGTGGTTCTATTCCTAATATGCCGTGTCAGCATCAGGGGTCATCAAAGGCAGAGTTCAGCTAAGACAAAACCATGGGGTCCCAGCTCTGCTCAGGCTACAGGGGCTTATTTCCCTACAGACAGTTAAGTCGTGACCTAGACCATTTGGCGGAGGGGTCTATGGAAACTGCAGCTTGCTACAGCTTGCAAGTTGGAAAAAGGATTATGGAAGCAACTTTTATAACCTCTTCTGAATTTATCTGGTATTTCAGAGCATGTAATTTTTGCTTGACAGAACAAATGCGTGAATGTAAAGAGAAAACCTCACTTTGGATTCTCTGTTACTGAGGTCACTCTGTCCCAGGTTTACATGGCTACCATTTGACATTCCAACTAGATCCTTGACTCCTATATTAAAAAGTTTTTAATTAAAATAAAAATCAGTGATCCCTCCTTATAAATTAGCTAGACAGGCTTGGACAGCCATTGTCTCTCTAATCCTTCTGACTTATTTCTTCTTCGGGGAGCACTGCTTCCAGTGGTAAATCTGGATAGGTTCTTCTGTTTGATGTCTGACATGTCACTGTGCATACAGACAAAGGAAAAATGTAAGAGCTTATTTAGCGCCCCCTTTCAAATTGTTAATCCTCCAACCAGTCTCTTTTAGGTCTTGGGCATTAAATTTTGTTTTTGATTTTTCCTTTTGAATTAGGGCTACCTTTTTCATCATATAAAACCATTTTATTATCCACCAACCTCTTCCATTTAAAAAAAATCAGCATTCTTATTTGGGAACCAGATAGTAAGTGTCTCTGTTGTGATGCCATACATCACCTATGATGTGCTTAAGCCAAAAAAATGTTTAACTCAAATCCTTTAAGCCTTTTGCTGCAGGAAAACAGTTTTTTTGAGTCAGTGTTATAAAACACAGTTTCTAGATTAGAAAAGAGGTAAAGACAGAGCAAGCAGATGTAACATGTGTTTCTGGACTGGACCCGATCTGAATCACTTGCTTCTACAGGACATTTTGACATAATTGAGAAATTAAAAAGTAGACTTGAAATTGGATTAACTAAGTGTTTGTTGGTATAGAAGGTAGATTTTAAGGAACTGAAAAGTCATTGTAAAATGCCATGTGTTATATATGATTGAATTTAAAATTAAAAATGCATGCATTATTATACACACTTGCATCTATGTAATACATAAGCATGCATATACATATAAGTATTGTGTGAAAAATCTGAACACATTAAATACTTCATGCTGTTTAGTGGAAATGTATTGTGTTTTTATTTACTTGTACTTACTGATTTTTATTTTCTGATTTTCTACAAGATATATAGGTGTTTATAATAATTACTTTAATCCACTGATGAAGAAAGGAAGAAATCTCATTAGTAATGGTATAATAACTTGCTCTTTTTTTGGGTGGGACATTAAGTGAAGAGTGGTGAGAATTTTATTAAATGTCTTAATTCAATTATCTTTGTAATTGTGATTCTCTAGTATCAGAGGAAGAAAATTCTTCTGGAATCTAGGTCTTCAGTTATTGCCACTCTTGGTCATGTTTCTTAAAGAAGAGTAAAACAATTGAGAGTAAAAATTAATCTGAAACCTGACTAATCAGCATTAATATGAAGCTTTATCTTTATTCACACATTTCTCCTTTTATTAAGAACTATTTAGAGGGCTGGCAATACCCTGGGTTTGATCCCGAGCATTTCAAAGCAAACTATTTTGGGCCAGAGATTCTAAAAAGGACATATGTTGTCTACTTGGGGAAAAAGGATGAAAAAGGATTAAACAATGGAAGGCTCATCATTTAGTTTTCAAACTTGTAGAGTTTAAGAAACATAGAACTAGGAAGGTACTGTAAGTTCTGGCCTCACCACTGAGTCTACAGCCAATCAGCACTTCATCTCTTTCTTATTAAATGGCTTTTTGTTTGCTTGTTTGGAACACAGAACCAACCATATATGTATGCCTATTAAACAGTGCACATTTATCTCACTATATTAGCTTTTTGTGATACAAAATCCATGCAATATGAAGATGCTTTCTTAGCTTCTTATCATTCACACTTATAATTACCATGCTACCAATAAAATATTTAATAGAATATGGTTAAGGAAAGAATCTTACTATTTGCTGTTAAACATCTCCCTAAAGGTGTATAACAAAAGCAGTCCTTAAACATGTGATGACTCCATCTTGCTTCCAACTCCTGGTTTTGCCTTCAAGAATGCTTTGCAACACTGTTCAAAATCCCAAGTGCATTGCTGTGCTGTGTGTTCTTTTAATGCATTCCTTTTCAATTTTAAGTTGTGTGGAAAGTTCTTTGTGTAGCCATTAATTTTTAGGTTGCTTCTTCTTTGGAATAAGTTGTAATTGCTTACTCAGAATCATGATTTGGAGAACAGCCTGACACCGTGGAACCACTTTCACGTGATTTCACAGAACTGTGTTGTATATTCTCTGATATTCTTGAAGTCCACTGGCCTTAATGCCTGTGGCTGTGAAAGCAGATGTCTGATGTTTGGCTGTTCCATGGCTTGCCTTTTGGCTTATGGCCAGCATTGGTAGTTGATCAGTGTACCATTTCCCATGATGTTCATTTTTCCTTCTCAACCCTGGACTCTACCTGCATTATCAGGTGACTGAAGTTGGCATTTAATCTGCTATCCTTGCTGCAGGGTACTTGATTCATCTAATATTCATAGATTCTTGCTATTTTCACTTCAATAATTTCCTCCAAACCAATTATGTTTAGCATCTTGGAAAGATACAAAGGTATTATAAATATGTCAAGAAAATAGTTACATATATAATAAGTAGTAAAATATCAGCCTAACTGGACCAATATCTTATCTTTAAGATATTGGTCCAGTTAGGCTGATATTTTAAATATGAACTGGGTTATTGATTTGTAAGACATTCAAATTTCTTAGTCCTCTATATGTTCTCTCCAGCCTTGTTTCTTTAAGGAAGGAATTCTTTATCCTTATGATTGTCTTGTAATATTCAAGATAAGTTTCAAGTTTGCCACCTTTGTGGTCCACTAGTGTGAGTTCCTACTTCTCATTTTCAGGTACTAAGCCCAAAATATGCCATTAAAATTGGTTCCTAGCTAGGTGCAGTGACGCATACCTGTAATTCTAGCTCTTTGGGAGGCTGAAGCAGGAGGAGTGAGAGTTCATGAATGGCCCGCACCATTTAGAGAGACTTTGTGTCAAAATACAAATAAAGGGTTAGGGACGTGACTTAATGGCAAACTACCCTGATATCTGAAACCCCAAAACAAAGGAAAAGAGAAAAAGAGAGAAAGGTATATATATGACAGAGACAGAGACAGAGACAGACAGAGAGATTCATAGTGGCCACTGTATTGGGTGATACTATGTATCACCAAGTCCTCATATACTTTTGATGGGGCTGAGTCTGGTGCTTGTTATTGGTTTGTTGTCTAGCCCTGGGATTGGTGACGTGAGTGCTGCACCTGCCCCGGGGTGGAGCTGAGATACAGTGTAAAGGAGGCAGGTCTTCCTCTCTCTTTCTCTTCCTCTCTCTCTCTCTCTCTCTCTCTCTCCAGCGTGCCTTGTGGTTGCGGTAGCCACGAATGGCTGCCCCGCCACACCATGCTGCTTTGGATCCAACTGAGTATGGACTGAAACTCCCGAGAAACTGTAAGAAATAAACCTTTCCTTCCCTAATTTTGGGCATCAGGTATTTCATCTTGGCAATGAGTGAAAATTAACTAAGACAGCCACCTATGTTTTCATTAGGTCTTCTGCTTATCTACTGCCACAAAGCAAACCATCCCCAAACTTATACCTAGAAGCCACATTAATCACTCATTCTTCTCATTATTCTGTAGTCTGGGTAGGACACACATGGCGGCTCATCTTTGCTCCATGTGGCACTAGCAGAGGCAGACACTGGGGACTGGAAGACCCATTTCAAGTTAGTGCCGTCATGTAGTGTCAGATTAATGCTGGTGCTCAGCCCAAGGTCAGCCAAGTGTCCTTAGTTCTTCCAGGTCTTTCTGCAAGTTGTATGGATTTCCTTCACAATGCTATCTTGGTTTTAAGCATAACCCAAGAAAGAAGTAGAAGTGCGTGACATTTTTATAATTTAGCCTTGAAAATCACATGGCATCTCTTCTGAAGTACTCTGTTGGTCATGGCAGAGATGCACTCAAGTTCAAGGAGAGGATACAAAAACTTCACTTTCTGAGAAGGATAGTCAGGCTCTGGAGGAACATAACAGCTAAGAGACATTGTTGAGACCATCTTTGAAAAATGTCTGCCGCAGTAGTAAACTACATTGGTCTAGTGTTCTCTGTGTTTCAGTAAATCAAAGGATGTTGAGTGGGCATGGTTAATTATGTGGCATTCATACGATGATTTGAAGAACATAACCTTTGTTCCTTTCACTCATTCAACCAATAGATATTGAAGGTCAACCATGTGTTGACACTATTTTGTGTTCTCTAGTGACTCTTAAATTCTTGCGTGATTTTTGACAATTCTGTTTTCATCATATCCGCACCCTCAAATATTCCACAGGGATTTGGTCCTTTTTCCTCTCATATAAAAAGTGATTTTCAAAAATCTGTGCTCATTGGCTTAGAGCCAAGAGAATATTTGATACAGGTGTACTATAACTACTGCTCACTAAAAATTAATCAGACTGATCTTCAAAACATTTGACAACTGCTTTGGCCTGGGCACTGACCCATGAGGTCACAAGCTGACCTTAAATAGTGGATACAATCATACTATGAGCAACACAGGAGACAGGCGAGTACTTGCCTAACGAATCTTACTTTTTATTTTCCTTCCCTATTCAAATCTATGAATGAACTTTTAGCATGTACTATATTCAGGGCTTGAGCTTGACACTGAGGAAACAAAAAAGAATAAACAGCTTCTGCTTTTGGTGATATTTAAAAAGCCTTTGCAAATTGATGTGTCCCCTGTTGAGAATGCTCTTACCGCAATCTCCATGTGATTCACTCTATCATTGCTTCCAATTCTGAGTTCATATGTTACCACATCAAAATGTCCTTCCCTGTTAATCCTAATTAAACTACCATCTCTCCATTATTTACTATTTTAAATATTTATTTTTTCATAACACATATATTTTAAAGTTATTTATCATTTGCAAACGAAGTCATGTCACGACTGCTAGAAAATACCTGTTGCATACAGTAGGCGTGTAGCAAATATGCACTGAATTAAATACAATGCTTGTTGAACTGTGAAAATGGAAGGGGATAGCAGAGAAAAAGTGAAGGTGTCAGGAGAAATAGCAAAGTTAGGAACAGAATTAGGGAGGATTTGGTGGTGGGATTTTTGTAGATGCTGCTTTTATTACAGATTCATGTCTTTAGAGGCACACATTTAATTGCAATCTGGAATATCCTTCTAATAAAAAAGCAACTAAATGTTTCAGAATGTTTCCTGATGAGCACAATACTTTGTTATTTGGCCTGCACCCCCTTTACCTTTCAATATCTTGTGGGACATCTTTACTACAGGAAATGATACTCCAAGTGTCATAGGAAGATCAGCCTTCATGGTTAGTTATTAATCAAATAAAAATGATAATGACTCATGTTAGCCTTTTATCCTTGGCAAGTCTGTTTCCTAGAAATAATATTCAAACATGATGAGGTGTGGAATCTCAGTTGCCTAGGCTAGCAAAGGTTAATGTTAGTCTCTGTTCCCACACAGGTGCACAGGGTTGGGGAATGTAATGGAAAAGTGCTGGGAATCCTAGACACAAACAGGACCTCAGGGTCAAGGAGGGCTTCCCAAAAACAACAGTTGTTGAAGATCCAGGGCCTCTGTTTGTGTGAGCCAGCAGACATCAGTAGTACACCCAACACTCAAGTGGAAACAGAGGCGAATGATTTGGCAGTTGTTTCCTGACCATAAAAAACTATGAAACAAACTTCTAATAACATAAAGCTAATAGAATTATTGTTGCAGCTGTAATGCGACTACATTTCACATATTAGTTCTTGGAGCCTATAAACAGTGGATTCCTAGTGGTTTTATTATGTAAGAAACTCCAGAAAGAAGCCATAATCAGTGTTCACATAGTTTTCAAAATTTGGCAATCCTAAAGAAATGGGAAGTATCCAAGAGTGTCCATTGGGGAAAGATGAAGTGAGAAGACCATAAACTGCAATGAGTTTTCTCTACCAACACCAACCTAGATTCCCTGAAGAGGAGTTCTTAGAGCTTGCTGAACATCATCTGGTGAGGCTTTAATAGTTACAACTTTTGGACTTCTCCAGAGACCAATTAAATCAGAATCTCTAGGGCCAGGGTCTGGCAAACCTATTTTAAAGCTTCCTAGGTGTATTAGTTTCATAATGATGCTGTAACAAAGTGGTTGAAGCAACAGAAATGTATTAGCCTACAGTTCTGAAGGCCAGAAGTCCAAAATCAAGATATCTGTAGCCTGGTTTCTTCTGACAGTATGAGTGAGGAGCTGTTACATGTATCTCCTCTAGCTTCTGGTAGCCTCAGGCACTGACCTGGATTAGGACTGTGTCTTTTTGGGAGACACAATTTAATGCATAACACTAAGTGATTCCACTGTATATCTAATGAGAATTCTTGGTATAAATTTGATTTGGGGCCTCCTTCCACCTAGCCATTCTGAGAAGAAAAGAGAAAAAGAAAAATGAGAAAGAAAATGTGAAGAATATGTCTAGAATAGTTTAGAATTTCTTACATTGAGGAAGTAAAGGACCCTCCTCTTCCTCCTCCCTCTCATGATTCCCTCAGGAATAGCTCCTGAAGATAAGAATTTCTGGTTTCAACATCTTCCACTTAATCTGACCATGTAAACCTAATCTTTCCTATAAGACTGATGCTGGAATTTCCTATGTTCAATAGTTCTCAGTCCAGAAAAAGCATCAGGATAATCTGGGGAGCTTGTAAATTAAATTATCAAGCTTGGACCCCATCTCCAGGAAGCAAATTAGAATCTCTATGGGTATAGGATGGCCATAAAGATAGTTTTATAGTACTGTATACTTCTACCTGTGATGTAGTAACTATGAATGGACTTTCCCTTCTGCTATACACAAACAGAAAATTTTAGAAAGTATATGAATTGAAATTTTCCAACATTAGTCAGTAAGAAACACATGGCTATGATTCTTGAAGGAAGAAAAACTAAAAACTAAAAACATGAGTCTGCTGATCTCTCAGCTTTCTGCCTGTAGACACCTTTTGACTACTTATAACCAGGGTGATCTAAAGCAGAGCACACTTAGTTAATAAGGGGGAAAAAACAATCAGTTTAAGGAAACTGAAGCAACAAGAATTCATATAGTAAAGTGCCAGAGATGACAGAATTATGCAGAGAAAACTGAGTAAGATTTCTTTTGAGTTTGGTTTGTTGATAAATAGTAAAACATGCATGTATAATCATGTAGGGAGGAACTCTTAATGGCTTAAGCAACATCTGCCAAACAGTGTAAACAAAACAATTCCTTGCACTCTTATAGGGATGGGAGATATCTACCTCTGACCTACCAGAAAACACAGTCCTTGTTATATACTCAGAACATTCAGCAAAGACTCCAAAAGGGCCATGCTGTAAAAATACTAGTCCTTAATCATAATATCTGATTTCAAAATATATTCCAAAGCCATAGCAAGAAAAACAGCATAATACTGCCACAATAACAGATATGTAAATCACTGTAATAAAGTAGGGGACATAGAAAGAAGCCCACAGAACTACAGCCAACAGAGGGACCAAAAACATATGCTAAATAAAAGACAAACTCTTTAATAAATGGTATTGGGAAAACTGTATATCACTGAGTGGAAGACTGAAACAAGATCGTTGTATCTTACCATGTACAAAAATCAATTCAAGATGGGTCAAAGACTTAGGTATAAGTCCTGAAACTTTAAAACAACTAAAAGAAAACACAGGAGAAATACTGAAATTCATAGATAAAGACAGCTCAAATAAAATTCCAACAGAACAGGAAATAATAGAAAGATTGAACAAATGAAATTATATCAAATTTGAAAGCTTCTGTACAACAAAGGAACCAACAATATGAAAAGACAGCTTACAGAATGGGAGAATCTTTGGTAGCTACTTTTCTGAGAAAGAATTCATATTCAGAAAATACAAAGAACTCATAAAACTCAACACAAAAGAATAATCCAATCAACAGGTAAATGAACTGAGCAGATATTTCTCCAAAGAAGAAATATAAAATGAAAAATAATTATATGAAAAATGTTTGACAATTTAGCAAATACATTGAAGAAAATGCAAATCAAAACTAATTTGAAAATCCATCTTATTCCAGTCAGAATGACTATTATTAAGAATGCAAAAAAGCTAATCCCACCCTCCCGTGGACTGCTTTACTGACCCTCCCTCCACTCAGGAGACCTCAGCAGGCTGGTAACCACACCGCTAACTCCACCCTCTATCAAAGGGCCCACAGTGAGACTTGGGCCAATGGCACCAGGGACCCTGCCCTCCATCCAGGGGACCATATCAGGCCTGCAAATCCCCAGTGACACAGTAGAGCTGGACTGGGGTGTACATGATGGGCAGGTGGAACTAGCAACCTGGAAAAGCCTGAAGAAGCAGTAATAATATGAGCCAAAGATTGGTTCACATTGGTACCTCAAGGCTAGCCAACTCAGAAAGCATCTGGGGAGCACCAACTGGTCCCACCAGAGGAATTCAGATGACTGGTCCCTGCCCTACACCACATGGCTGGTGACTGGGAGAAAGCCAGTCACACAGTAGGACCCTGACAATGACGCACATGAGGTGTAGGCAAAACTAGCAAGATTCAGAAGGCAGAAATATGAACCAACAGGAAAAAATGAAAAAACAGAAAAAAAAAATGCAATCTCTGACCTCTGATGCACCCAGAACAAGTAGAGGAGGCATAGACATAGAAGAAATTGGAATATACAAACTTGAAATTTCTAAAAAGATAGCAAGTGAAGTAAAGAAACAAATCCATGAAAGTATAGAGGAAATCATATCAGAAATAATATCTCAGACTAAAAAATAAATGGCCTCCATAATGAAGGAATTGTTCAGTATAGCTAGGGAAGACATAAACAAAAAAAAAATAGAAGTGTGTAAAAAAATTAAGGAAACTTTGAATGAACAATATAGGTTAGAAATAGAATGTATGAAACAGATTCAAACGTCTAGGAAATTAAAAATTCATTGAAAGCTGGAAAAACCACTTGAATGAAACTTAAGACAGATTCTCAGATCTTGAAGACAGGAGTGAGGCTAGTGATTATGAAAAAAAAGAGCTCTTAAAAATAACAAGGAACCATGAAATAACAATTCAACAGCTCCAAGAAGATGAAAAGGATATAAGTCTGATAGGTGTCAATGAAAAAACAGAAGTCAACAAAAATGACATAAAATAACTATTTGCAGAAGTGATAGCAGAAAAATGCCCAAGCATGGAATAGAATCTGATGTACAGACAAGTGAGGCATATAGTACTCCAAACAGCATAACCAAATTAAGTCTTTACACAGACACATAATAATTAAGATCCCAGAAATTCAGCACAAGAAGAATACTAAAAGCTGCTACAGAAAAGAAATAGACCATCTAACAAGGAAAGCTCATTAGAATCACAGCTTACTTCTCAACACAAACCCTCAAATCAAGAACAGTTTGGAGTGAAATATTTCAAGCCCTGAAAGAAAATAACTTCTACCCATATTGAGGTACCCTACAAAACTATCTTTCAAAATTAATGGAAAAATAACATACTTCCATGACAAAGAACAGCTGAAGAAACTCATGACCACAATCCCACAAAGAGTACTGAAAGATATTCTAGATAGAGATTTTTTAAAAAAGACCACAGTTCCAAGAACAACATCAGAAAAAATCTCCAGGCAAGACAAGAAATTAAATAGAGGGAAAAAACAGGAAACCAACAACAGGAAAATAGCATAACAAAGATAAGTCAATACATATCAGTTATATCCATCAATATAAATGGCCTCAATTCACCAATCAAAAGAAGCAGATTGGCAGAGTAGATCAAGAAACAAGATCCAACAATATGCTGTTTAAAATAAACACATTTAACTCAAAAAGAAACTTGTAGACATAAATTCAAAGGATGGAAAACAATCCATGCAACAGGAAACCAGAAAAAAATCGGGGTTAACTATCCTATTTGTAGACACTGTGAACTTCAAACCAAGGATGTATAAAGGTGATAAAGAAGATCACTACATACTTATTAAAGGAAAGATTCAAGAGAATGAGATGACAATCATAAATATATATGCTCCAAACATGAGAGCACCCAACTATATGAGACAAATATTAATAGACATGAAAAATCAAATAAGCAACAATACAGTTGTAACAGGGAATCTTAATATCCCACTGTCACAAAGATATAGATCAACTAGACAAAAAAAAATCAGCAAAGAAATAACAGACCTGAATCAAATATGTGAACAAATGGACTTAGACATTTACAGAGTGCTCCACCCAACAACAACAGAATACCTATTGTTCTCAGCAGCACATGCGATGTTTTTTTAAAATGGAACATGTACTAGCCCATAGAACATACTTAAGTAAGTACAAAGGAACTGAAATTATCACATGCATATTATTTGACCACAGTACAATGAAATTGGAAATTAATGGCAAAAGAAATGGTAAAAACTCCATAAACACATGGAAATTAAATACCTTCCTGAACAACCAATGGGTCACACATGAAATTGCAGAAGAAACTCAACCATATCTACAATCAAATGAAAATGCAAATACAGCATACCAGAACCTGTGGAACACAATGAAAGCAGTCCTAAGAGGGAAATTTTTTATAGCAGTGAATTTGCATATCAGGAATCAGGAGAAGCGTGAATAAACAATCTAATGCTACACCTCATACTTCAAGAAAAAGAAGAGCAAGTCAACCCATAGAATAGAGGAAATTATAAAGAGCAGAGCAGAAATTAATGCAATTGAGACTAAGAAAGCAATACAAAGAATTATTGAATTGAACAACTGATTCTTTAAGTGAATAAACAAAAATGACAAACCATTAGCCAATCTTATTACAAAAAGGAAAGAAAAAACCCAAATTCATGCAGTGAGGAATGAAAAGGGTAAAATTCAGAAAATCATCAATAACTACTTCAAAATTCTATATTCACATAGCATGGAAAATGTAAATGAAATGGACAGATTTCTAGAAATGTGTGAATTATCAAAGCTGAATCAGGAAGATGTAAAAATTCTGAATAACTTAATATCAGTTAGTGAAATTGAAAATGTAATTAAAAACTTACCAACAAAGAAAAGCCCAGGCCCTGATGGATTCATGACTGAATTCCACAAGAAATTTAGAGAAAATTTAATGTCAGTTATCCTCAAACTCTATAATGAAATTGAAAAGGAATAAATTTTCCCTAATTCATTTCTAAAGGCAAGTATCACTCTGTTATCAAAACCAGAAAAAGATCCAACCAAAAGAGAGCACTACAGGCCAATTCCTCTAATGAACATAGATGCAAAAATCCTCATTAAAATACTAGCAAACAGAATGCAGCAAATCATCAAGAAGATTTCATAAGACAACCGAGTGGGATTCATTCCAGGAATGCAGGGATGATTCAACATATGTCAGTCAATAAAAGTAATATACCATATTAACAGATCCAAAGACAAAAATCACATGATCGTCTCAAGAGATGCAGATAAAGCTTTTGATAAAGTCCAACACTCATTCATGATAAAAATCCTACAGAAAATCAGAATAGATGATGTTTACCTCAATCTGATAAAAGCCATCTATGACAAACCAACAATCAACATCGTACTAGATGGACATAAACTGAAAGCTTTCACTGTGAAATCAGAAACAAGACAAGTTTATCCACTATCACCACTTCTTTTCAATATAGCTCTGTAAACATTAGCCAGAGCAGTTAGATAAGAAAGAGATATAGAAGGATGAGAATAGGAAAGGAAGAAGCTAAGTTATCATTATTTGCAGATGACATGATAATCTACATAAAAGACCCCAAGAACTCCACTCTACTAGATTTAATGAACAATTTCAGCAGTGTAAATAGATACAAAATCAACACTCAAAAATCAATAGTATTCCTGTACACAAACAACTAACTCACTGAGAGAGAAATTAGAGAAACAACATCTTCCACAATAGCATAACCAAAAATTAAATACTTAGAAAGTGATCTAACAGAGGAAGTAAAAGACCTATACATTGAAGATTACAGTACTCTAAAAAAGGAGATTGAAGAGCATATCGGAAAATGGAAAGGTGTTCCCTGCTTATGGATAGGAAGAATCAACATTGTGAAAATGTCCATGCTCCCAGAACTATTAAACAGATTTAATGCAATTCCAATTAAAATACCATTAGTATACCTCACAGATACAGAGAAACATTCCTAAAGTTCATTTGGAAACAGAAGAGATCTAGAGTAGCAAAAGCAATTCTGGGCAACGAAGACAAGGCAGGAGGCATCACAATCCCTGACTTGAAATTATGCTACAAAGCTACTGTGATAAAATCGGCATGATACTGGAAAAAAAAAAAAACAGACCTGAGGATCAGTGGAGCAGATTAGAAGATGCAGACACAGCTACAAAGACACTCAGACACCTTATCTTTGACATGATCATTGGGAGAAAGATAGCCTCTTTACTAAGTGGTGCTGCAAAAACTGGCTTTCCACATGCCAAATACTTAAACTAGACCCACGCCTTTCACCATGCACTAATCTAAAATTGAAATGAATCAAAGATCTAAATATTAAGACAAAAACACTAAATATACTGGAAGAGAAAGTAGGTAGAAATCTTAAAGACATAGGCATAGACAGAGAGTTCATGAATGAAAACCAAACTGTACTTCAAAGAATCAACAACTGGAATCTCATCTTATTAAAAAGTTTTTGCACAGCAAAGTAAATCACCAACTGAACAACAACAACAATAACAAACCCACAGATTGGGAAAAGATTTTTTCCAACTCTCCCTCAGACAAAGGACTTCTATCCAGGACATATAAAGAACTGAAAAAAACCAAGACCCCAAAATCAAAGACCCAATCCAAAAATGGGCATCTGAGATGAATGCACAATTCTCAGATAAAGAAATAGTAATGACAAATAAATATATGAAAAAACGTTCAGCATAATTGATTATTTGAGAAAGGCAATTTTTTTTTTTGGCACTGGGGATTGAACTCACAACCTTGCTCTTGCCAGGGCAGGCGCTTAAGCTGCTGAGCCAAACTCCCCAGCCCTGGTTTTTTGAGGTAGGGTCGCACCATGTAGCTCAGGCTGGCCTTGCGCTCGCGTTGTAGCCCAAGCCGGCCTCGAACTCACAATGCTCCACCTACCTCAGCCTCCCGAGTGCTGGGATTAAAGGCGTGCGCCACCACGCCTGGCTTGAGAAAGGCAAATTAAAATAGCACTGAGATTTCATCATACTCTGTAAAGAATGGCCAACATCAAGAAGTTGATCAGTAAGAAATGCTGGAGGGGATGTGGGGGAAAAAGTAACTCTTCTCCATTGTTGGTGGGAGTGTAGAGTGGTACAAGCACCATGGAAATCAGTGCAAAGATTCCTTGAAAAATAGGAATAGAGATTCCATTTAACCCAGCTATTTCCCTTCAGGGTATTTTCCCAAAAGAATTGAAAACATCATACCACAGCGACATATGTGCACCCATATTTACAGCAGCATAATGTGTAATAGCCAAATCTTGGAAACAACCCATATGCCCATCAACTGAGGAATAGATAAAAAAGATATGGTATTTTTATATAATGGAGTACTACTCAGCTATAAAGAAGGATCAACTTGAGGCTTTTATAGGTAAATGTTGCAACTTGAGACCATTCTCATAAGTGAAATAAATCAGACTTGTATGTATTAGTACTATATTGCCTCCCCAGTGTAAGAAACTGAAAGAGTAAATAAGGTCTAAAATCTACAATAGATGTTGTGAAAGGGTAAGTAACTTTTCAAAGCCTGAGAACAAGTAGGAGTGGGGAAAGGAGAAAGAAGGAAAGGAAAAGGAAAAAAATATAAATTTGTATATATATGCAAGATAGCTAAGATAATTGTACTAATTGTATTAGTTCATGGAAAAGTACAGTTAGTGCTCATACTATTTGATCAATTTTGCATACCTATATCTGGTAATCTGAGCATCTCTTTTGAAGGCAACACTATGAAATATAGCAATCATTGTTAAATTCCTATCATCCTGTTTTGAAATCCTATACTGCTATTGTTTTGGGTTTTTCTTGTATTGTTGTTTGTTTGTTTTATTTGTTTTTTGTTTTCTGTGGTTTTTTTTCTCTTTAAAATAAAAAAATGCAAAAAATAGTAAGTGTAGATAAGGATACAGGAGAAATAGAACGTGTCCACACTGTTGGTCAGAATGTACAACCACTATGAAAATCAGCATGTAGGTTCCTCAAAGAAGTAAAAATAGTATTAACATGTGATACAGTTATACTACTTCTTGGTCTATACCTAAAGAAATTAAAGTCTAGGGATATCTGCATGTCCATATGTATTGTGGTACAATTCATAATGGCTAAGATATGGAACAAGTCCAGGTACCTATCAATGAATGAGTGAATAAAGAAAATGTGGTATATATACATGGTAGAGTGTTATTCAGCCATAAAGAAGAACAGAATGATGTAATCTGCGGGGAAATGGATAGAATTAGAGTGCATCATGTTAGGCAAAATACTGCAGACTCAGAAAGACAAGTGTTGCATATTGTCTCTAAAATGTGTAATCTAAAGAAAATGAGGAGAAAGCCTAAAGATGATATGAAAGCATAAGGGAGACTATTATTAGACAAAAGGAAGAAATAAGAGGGTGATTTGTGCGTGAATAGTAGGGTTGTCTATGATCAAAATAAATTTTATGCATGTATTGAAAAGCTACAATTATCCTAGTATTTTGTGAAATTTATATGCACTAATAAAATATATTTTATTTTATTTATTTATTTTTGGTATTAGGAATTGAACTCAGGACCTTGCGCTTGCCAGGCAAGTGCTTGTGCCATAAACATACATTTTAAAAAGGCAACAAACACATGTAAAGTAAGTTATAGTCTGCATGTACCATAACAAGTCTTAAAAGCAAGCCTTTAAAAAACTCAATCTTAACTGCAAGGAACTTTATCCTCCAGAATAAAGCCAAAGACAAAAGAAACTTAAATTCATTACTCAAAAATGTAAAATACACATTTTTCACCTAATCGAAAATTACTAGACATATGGAAAAAGCATGAAAATGTGATGCATAACAAGATGAGTAGCAAGTCAACAGAAACATTCTATGAAATAGCAGAGATGATGGTATGAACAGGTAAAACTTTAAGACAGTTATGAATGCACTCAAGGAGATAAAGAGAATCTGAATATACTGTAGCAAAATGAAGAATTAAAAATAAAATGTTCCTCAAGTTATTACAATATGTAGCTAGGGTTGAAGGACCTGTTTGGTGCTGTGTTAAAATACAAAGTAAGCTGAAACAATTTTTATTTTTAAGGAAGTTAGGGGGAGATAGTGAAGGGAATAGTTAATAGATCTGCAAGATTTTGTGTTATTAGTCACTTCCTAAAAAGCATTTTATATCCTTCTATATCTTTATCTTCGAGGTCAATCATATGCTTTGCATATACAGGCAACTGTTAGAGGGGTATTGACCTTGGAGTTGATAAAGCTGTGTACAAATGCTCTTGTCTCTCTCTCTCTCTCTCTCTCCTGCTCTCGCTCTCGCTCTCGCTCTCTCTCTCTCTCTCTCTCTCTCTCTCTCTCTGTATGTGTGGTGTGTGTGTGTATTTGTGTGTCTGTTTTCTAGTAACAATGTTTTATATAGCATAAAAGATGACCTAATAGGCTTTAATTCTTTAAACATTTATACACTTACTATATGGTACTATAATGATGTTTTAAATACAGTTACAGGAAATCAAAGAACATTTTTAAGATACTTATACATCAGTTCTTAAGAACATCACAAAAAATTACATATGCTTTCAATAGGAAAACCAGTGATACCCTGAAGAGATAGTCTAGGTCAGGAACTGTATTAAGGAACTACTTAAATTCTTATCTCCATGCAGAGGTAGAGGAATTGTCTGAGAACATTTACCTCAGAGAACATAGAGATCAGGACACCAGCTTTAGCAATTAAAACACTATTTGACTGCTTTTAAAAATGTAGTGTCTGTGAAGACAAGTGACTCAAAGTATTATTTCAGAATCAGTCAAATCATGGCTCGGGATTAAAGTACTTTGGTTTTATTCTTGAGAGCCCAAACCTAATACTAAAGCAATATAGGGTAAAACAAAACAAAAAGAAAAACAAAAAATCTTACACTTAGCTCCAAAAAACTGCTGATATATATCAGTAGCTTGTTCTTCTGAAAGCCGTGGTTTTTGTCTGGATTAAGAATTCTGCCTGAAGTTGGGCAGGTGTGGTGCATGCCTGTGATTCCAGTACCTGGGAGGCCGAGGCAGGAGGACCACCATAAGTTTGAAGCCTGCCTGGGTTACATAAGTGAGTTCAAGGTCAGCCTGTACTACATACATAGTGAGATCCTGTGTCAATCAAAACAAAATAAAACAAAACAAGGCCAAACAAAACAAAACAAAATGAACTCTGCTTAGACATTGACTATAATTACATAATTGATAAATAACATGGTTGAGGATATTTTTAATTTGGGGAAAACCATCACTACCATTATTGTCAACTTGAATTTAAAATTAGGTGACTCAAGTAAAGAAATGTTAGCCACATAGAGTGACTGGTATATTTTTAAATGATTTCTTACAACATAAGTAGATTTCATGCAGCTCGCGGTCTGGAACACTGTAAGAGGCCTCCTGATATTTCACAGACTCCAAAAGAATAATGCTGAATTGGAGAACATTCAATGAATGACAGTGAGGTTAATCCCAAAAGGAAAAATCATGCTGAAGGGAATATTTATATCTAAATAATTAGAGACCAGTTTCTGCCTTAAAATAATAACATGTAAGACACTGAAATCTCCTGGAATCCAAATTTTCTCTGAGTTACATTTTTCTTCTGGTGAACTGTATTTTATTTTGAGTTGGAAGATGGTTAAGGAAAATAACGAACAAACTGAACTTCAGATAGTGAATTCCTTTCATGGGAAAAATGTGAAGCCTAGTAAAATTTTTATCTGATATAGGTAATAAGACAAATAGGTCTTCAGAAACATTCCAACATTCGAAACAGATATCAGGACATAATGATAAACTATGAAATCAAAAGTGTGTGAAAAAGATTATTGAGGAAGAGGGCAAAGGGGTAAGGGGAAGGGGTGTTTAGGTAGCATCATAGGAAAAAATCCAAAGATGTGACACAGAGAAGAAACATAGAATAAATAAAACATGCTG
Source organism: Dasyprocta punctata (assembly GCA_004363535.1). NCBI lineage: Eukaryota > Metazoa > Chordata > Mammalia > Rodentia > Dasyproctidae > Dasyprocta > Dasyprocta punctata. Next base: position 16,358 of record RJWM01013286.1, on the reverse strand, counting down.
AATGGCTTGGATTTTGAAATACTCCCCTAAGGGCATATGTTAAGGATGTGGCTGCCAGTTGTGGGTCTTTTGGAAGGTGATTAGATCATGAGGGTTGTATAACCTCCTCAATGGATTAATCCATTGATGGATTCATACTCTGATGGCATTACTGGAAGGTGATTAAATTTAGGAGGTGGGGCCTAGATGAAGGGGGCAGGTCATGGAGGTGTGACCTTGGGGACAGTTTCTTGTCTATATTCATTGTTTCTTTCTGTTTCTCTGTCTGTCTATCTCTCCTTCCCTCCTTTCCTCTCTGGCTGCTGTGAGGTCAGCAGATGTCCTCCACCATTCTGTCCCACTACCCGCCTACCTGTATCTTCCTCATCATGTTCCTTGTTGAATGCCAGGTGTGGATCTGCTGACACTGACACATTCTGCTGATAGAGAAGTTATTTGTGGATGAGCAAAAATTGTATGTGTCCCTAATTTCAAAGACTCAAAAGAAGATTTCCTATTTTCTTCCTTAAACCTGATACCTCCTATACTGAAATCAATTCCTGAAAACAGTATAGATGCTTCAGGTTCATAGGTGTAATTTTTATTAGGTCTTCCTATTAATAGAATCTCATGAGAGTGTTTGCCTTACCTCTCCTAATGTGTGAAATTTCTGTCTCCGGCACACCTCCTGAGAATGCTGCATGAGAATGCTCACTTCTGTGCTTTTTACTGTGTTCTCCAGCTTTATTCTCTTGCTCTGTACCTTTGTGAGCTGAGTTCACAACTCTGGGGGAAGCAATAATCACATCACATGGACTAACTTCTTTGCTCCACCTGGCCATGATTCAAGTCTTGGTAAAGGAAGTGTCCTATGAAGACACCTGAAGATTTGGTGAGAATGGGGAGCAGTCTTAAATAAAAATTCACCATGACATTCTAGTCTCCCAGGTCTTTTGGGTACTTTTTCTGCAGTATACCCAGGAAGTTAAGTTTAACTTCACAACCCCTCAATTGGTTCTCATATTCCAGCCAATTTGTAGTCTCAAAACTCCTTGAGTAAAGGAGAAGTTGGATGCCTTTGAGGAAACACACTATCATGCTGCAAAAAGTGTTTGTGGTCCAACAGTCAGAAATCAGAATATCAAAGGAAATCTGACCAGGTACAACTCATAGTGGTCAGTTTGTATCTCTGAGCCCACTGATCATTTTCTTAGTTCTTGAATATTTGGAGTATACCTTTGAGTAACAGATTCCTACAACTGACCTGGGAGTGAGGGCTATTGTAGAAAGGGTGAAGTGGGAGTTACTAGAACTGCTCCTACTTGCCAAAATCAGTATTGAATTTCTTGAATGATTTTAGAAATTAGTGCCACCATAAAGGACTCAAAAAGTACAGGGAGTTGATCTCTACCTCACCCTCAAACTCATATATTTGGTTCATGAAGAAGAAATGGATCTTGAAGAATGATAGTGACTTTTATGAACTGAAGGTTTGTGCCCTCCCAACCTAACACCTAAGATGGTAGTATTAGTTTGAGAGGTAAACCAGAAGGATGGAGCCCTTGTGAATGTGATTAGTGCCCTTATTAAAATGGAGCCCAGGAAGTTCTCTAATTTCTTTCTAGCATGCAAGTGTATAGCAAGAAGTTGGTCATCTGCTAACAGGAAGAGGACTCTCACTATACCCATGCTGGCATGCTGATTTCAGACTTTAAGCTTCCAGAACTGTAAGAAATAGATTTCTGTTGTTTACAAGCCACTTAGTCTGTGGTACTTTGATATAACAGCCCAAAGTAAGAAAAGTGGAAAGCTACAAACATAATCTGGTAATAACTGCAATTATAGCTGGTATTCCAGAGGTGGTTTTATTTCTAGAGCAAATCAGCACATTCTCTGGTAATTCACATGCAGTTATCAATTTGCTTAATACTTCTAATTTTTCCATATGTGCTAGTAAAAATCATTGGAAATATTTTTTTTTCAACTAGCTGGAAGCAGGATACCTTTCACAATCCTAAGGTCATATCACTTCTCCAGCACTTTGTCATGATACCGTCCACAGGGACCTAAATTGGCTCTTTTATTCCACAGGACATGAGATTGGAACATTACACTGATGATATTGTAGTGCTTGGGCCTGGTAGGCAGGAAGTAAAAACTACTCTGAACACATTACTAAGTATGTATATTCCTCCTATGGGGAAATGGATACCATGGAAGTTCAAGGTTGTACCATGTTGGTAAAATTTCTAGGTCTTTAGTAGTCTGGACCATCCTGAGTTATTACTTGCACGGTGAAAGACAAATTGCTGTACTGGGCACAGTGCTTACTAGAATGTTTTGGATTTGTGGCATGCTACCCCATTCATCCACAATGTGACCTGAGAAGCAGCCTGTTTTGAGTGTGATATGAAGAGAGATGGTCCGGCTTACCTGTTATGTAGGATACTCTGTCACCTAGGGTACATGATCCAACAGATCCAAAAGCTTTGAAACTGTCAGGGCAGATATAGATGCTATATAGAGCCTTGTGTGGTCCTCTAGAATTTAATCATATTTCATAGTTTTTGTAGCAAAACCATGCCAACCTCCGTAGATGACTACTTTTGGTTTGAGAAAAGTTTTTGACTGATCACTACACTAGGTTTTGAGAGAAACTGGAACTGATTGCAGGATACCATGTTACCATGCAATCTGAGGGGACTATCATGAACTGGTATCCATCACCTATTATTACTCCAACATTAGACATGATGACAATTGCTCACACAGTCATATTAGGTTAAATCCTTGTGAAGGCTCACACACATCCATATATCTTTGTCATCTGTTTCTTTGAACCTTTGCTGATACACAGTTATACCTCTACGCTTAAGCCACCAGAACTTGGGAGCTGCATGGTTCAACTGGCTTAAAGAAGAACTGTTAGCACATTCAGATTCTACTAAAAGCTAACAATGAAATCACTTACGTGGCATAGATTTAGGATATCTGTAAATTCTACTTTTTCCCTAAACTTTGTTCCCTTGGGCTCATGAGGATTTTCCTAAAATGTGTGTATCCTCATTGACTTTAGTGGTTAAGTACTTAGAATGGAAGCCCAGTTTGTAAGATAACTGTTAAGTGCAGATTTAGTTTTCTGTATTATTTAGCATGATAGCTGCTCCTGCAACATATCTCAAGGTGAGTGGTTCAAACTCACATCTTCTGGCAGTTCATATGCATCTATAAATCCGATGAATACTTTTTAGCCATCAAAATATATAGACTATACATAGGTGCATATGAATAATATCTAAATTATGGAACTATGAAATTTTTTGACTTTTTATTACGAAACATTATCTTGTAATTGGAGAAATTTTTCATTAAAAAATTATAACAACCAAAACAGAAAATGGGCCCCTAAGTCATATTTAATGCAAGCATTCAGACTGGCAGGGGAGGGGATATTAAGAGTGTGGAAACCTTTCTGTCCTTGGTCAGGATACCACTAAGAGGACTGGGGATATAGCTCAGTGACACAGTGCCTGCCCAGCAAGCACAAGGTCCTGAGTTCAATTCCCAGTACCAAAAAAAAAAAAAAAAAAAAAGATACCACTAAGGAGGCTGAGTGAAGTTGTTTCTCTGGGAGGGTGACAGACACTAGAAGAAAAGAGAGGCAGTGCCTCTAGTGGTTAGTCATGTACATCTCGGAACTAGCCTACTTCTTAACTCCACCCTCTACAGCCTGTTATGGTTTATATCTAGATATCTTCCCTTGTTTGCCTCAAAGATGGGGCTTTGGGAGGTGACTGGAGCATGGGCACTGGGAGTGAGGGTATGTAGTACTGGATCAGTGCCCTAAACGGACTAGCATAGTTCTGGGTGTGTCTGAATGGATTTATTGAAAACAGAAGCCCCACCCTGGGTTGGATGGATGGCACCAGCAGTAGGTATGCAGCCTGGATGGACTATGAAGGGACAGAAAGAGAGCAGGCTCACTGCTTGCTTTCTGCCATGCCATGGGCTGTTTCTCCCCTGCCATGCCCCTCTGCCATGCCACCCTGCCTTGGAGTGAGCCACCTATGGACTGAAACCTCTACAAACTGTGAGCTAAAATAAACATTTCCTCCTTTAACTTGTCAGGGTCAGGTATTGTGTCTTAACAATGAGAGAAACAACTAAGAGACCATCTCAATTTCTATGTCTGTGAAATGGGGTTAATCATATCAACTACTCCTTAGGGTTGTTATAAAAACTAAATATCATATGATCAAATATGTATTTGCTCAATAATGGGAGAATTATCATTATTCTTCCCAGTTTGGCTTTCAGCTTGCACGGAGCTAGCAGTGCCATGTCTGTGCAGCAGAAGAAGATGGCAAGGCACGTCCTTCCAGAGCCCTCTTTTAGTATCCCATGTCTTCAGGCTTGAACTCTGTGGGTAATTTATGTTTTCCCCTGAAGTTTGCATCAGTCTTTCCACTGTTGCCATGGAAGAAAAAGGGTCCTGTCCGCTGCTGATTTTCAATCACGGTTGTACTGTTAATAACTTTTATTAAGTACAGAGTGATAGTGTAAAAAACAAAGGAGTCACCAACCAAGGAATCTAACCTCTTTATACGTGAAACTAAACTACCACAAAAAGATCTCAATGTGATTTTTCTTCATGTTCTTTCATTTTCCATGTTTATGAAATGTTAATTTAAAGTGACATTTTAATTAAATTTTTATTTGGGGAAATGTTAAATAACACCAGCCCATGCTATTTTTAGCCCTGACACTCCCCCTCATTCAACATGAGGATACAAAAGCTGTATATAAACTGTAAATTCCATGAGGATAGTGACCCTATTTGTTTTCCAGATTGCTGTGTCTCAGTCTTCAAGTGCAGTATGTATTGTACAGGTGACTTATCAACATATTCTAAAACAAAAAGCAGAACAAGTTCTGCTTTTTACCCATGTAGCTCTAAAAATTTTTTTTGAAGTGAATGGTCTTAATTATAGTTGTTGTGACTGCACATGGCAAAATTTTAATTGAGAAATTTTGTAATTAGTAGAATTCAATATATATGCATGTATATATAGGTGGAGAGGTACATGTATGGATGTCTCTATGTACACATATAATTACACACACATATGCATGCATATGTATTATGTCTACTACAGTCTTGATTGTAGCTAATATTTATTGAACATTTACTAATTTCCAGAAATCGGGTTACATATTTAATATGGTTTAAAAAATTTTTTTTATTTTAAAGAGAATTTAAAAAACGGAACAAAGCAGATTAGAACAAAATAATGCCAGCAACAGAGGATTTCAAAACCAGATAACAGGAAATCAACAGTGGCTACCATAATGTCTTTCGTTTTCTTCAAAATAGTTGTCCATATCTTCACACACAATGAATTCAAGCAATACAAAATAGTATAAAACCAACCAAAATAAAAGAATGAAAGCATTACAGGCCTTCAAAACCAGACTATGCTTTTTTCTTTTTTTATTGTAACCTCACAAAAACACCTTGAAAATAGCTCCTAGGATATCCTCGTCAGTCAGTCGAGGAAATGAATGTGGAGAGATGAGGAAGCTCATCTGAAATCACAGCGAGAGAAGAACACAGGTGAGGTGTGAACTCAGGTAGGTTCACTCCAGGCCATGCTATGACTCTCCTGAATCAGTGCTCCTCCTTGCTTGCATGGTAAGTGCTCCTCCTTGCTGGTCCGTGATAGGCAGGACCCCCAAAGTTTGGCAAGTGTCTGTTATAGCCATTGAGCCATTGGGAAGATAGTTATTGAGAATCAAGTTTGTTCTTTCTCTGGACCATTGGTGAACAGAAATAAGACCTTTGGGTAAATAATTTTCCCATAAAATGATTTTGAAGAAGATGAGGGATATTGCTAATGCTTAGCAACTGCAGAGGAAATCAGGAGGGAGGTAACCTCTTTCCTTCTCATTCTGCCTGCCTTTAACATTTGTTGAGCTACTGCCTTGTGGGGACCTTTGAAAATGCAAAGAAGAGCAGTGTACAATAACTAACCTGGAGAGACTCATGTTCCAGGAAATGAACAGATACACAGTGTGCCCACAATACAATACAATCAGATGGTGGCACATGTAGCCTGTTGTGGGCTACAGAGGAGGATGTGACTCATCCACTTGGGGATGTCAGGAAATTTGAGATGAGGACGTGTTATTTAAACCAGGTTTTAGTGGATGAGTAGGAGTTAGTCAGGAGGAGGGACAAAAGAAATGAATGGGGAGATGAATGTGATATCGTTCTCAGACTTTCATCGAATATCTCCCTTATTGCAATCTTTGTGCACAGAGCATTCTGATGATAAGACAAATAAACTCTTCAGCATCTCCAGTCTTAAGAAATCATGCTAACTTTTGATATCTAGTTAGTAGTGTATTTTCCCATATGTTTTATGACAAGAAGCCCAGCTTTTTCTAGTTCCTCAGATCCATACATGTCCTTGACTATGGAACCCTTACCCTTGACTACTGACTGTGACTCCTATCACCAGATAACATCTTGCTTGTCCAGATATGACCCTTTCTCATGCTACTGCTGTTCTCCTCTCTCCCTCTTTGTCTCAAATGTGCACATCGACATGTCTCTTAATTCCTGAGACAGAACAGCTATGAGCAAACCATATTGTTCAGGAAAAATTTATTGAAAGCTTGCAGATAACAAATGGAATTATAATGCTAGAGACAATATCACTGACAACAATGTAATATAACATGGAAACCAGATACCAGACACTATACTTCTCCAAATACATAGGCCATGTTCTTCCCTATGACTTTCCATTGTGTTTTGTTAGTTCTAGTCCATTGCCACATTGCAGGGGACAGGATAGCTTCCTTTTCACTGGGCGTACTCTTTAGCAGATTCCTCCTATGTAGACAACCACAACTTGAAGATTCCTGGGGACAACAGAATCTCAGCTTTCTTTTAAAAAGAGTAGGAGCATCTGAGATGCAACTCTTCTTAAAATGAAGACATTATTTAAACTTACTATGCAAATACATTTGCTACTTAATCCCTCCAACGTTTGGATCTCAGAATAAGAATCTTATTTTATCTTCGCATAAACATAATAGTCTTAGCCAGAAATCACTTCAAAACCAAGAGACAGGCAGTCCTACAAGCAAATTGCAATCTTCTGTATAGAAAGAAAAAAAAACTACTCATAATTTTAAAAATTACAGTCTCCTACAAAAGGATTTTGATCATCCCAACTACTGGTCTAAAATATTTTAATATACCTATGAGCATATAATTGTAGAATGCTGTTGTATGTTGACATAGGGTCACTCTGTACACTCTGTATAACCATGACTTTTTTTGGGCAAATGCCACGTTTTTAATGGTTAATGTCCGTTCTGATTGGTTCGTTGTTTGTTTTGATTGGCCAGTCCTATGCCATATTAGTTGTTATAAACTTTGAATATCATCGTATCATAGAGCTCTTCTGATCAGGAAGTATATGTTACATGTGCTGTCATTTCTGGGCCTTTGAATGTCATCTCACCTACTCATATGTCTTTTGTAGGTCTGTACATGGTTTTGTGGTCCTTTTGTCTTTTTGGGCAGCCTCTATGAACTGATCCAACTTGGAACTCAGGAGAATATCTATTTTCCCACCCAGATGTAGCTGCTACCCTTCATCTTTCAAATGTGTCTTTGCTGTCTAGAGGAGAAAATAAGAGGTTCTCCTGATATACAGCTGGTGAGAGAGTTGGGAAAATGAGAAAATGTAAACACAATGTCTGCAGTGTCAGAGGCAGCATCAGTTGGCTTCTGTCTTTAAAACCCACGTCTTTATGGCCTTTCATTTACTTTGTAGAATCAAGTTTATTAACTTCTTTCTCCTCTGATTTCTTGGGAAAAGGAGGCTGCTTAGTTATTTAGTAGTAAAAGTCTGTGTTACATGTTGAAGCATTTCTTGCTTTCTATGCTGTTGCATTGAAATTTCTTTCTTTTTTCTGTCCCAAATCTCCCTGGAGCCTGTCAAATGAGCTAACTTGCATAAACTAGAGTGGTGAATATTTTCTGTGACTAAATTCAGTCTGAGACAAAGTACAGTGCTCATTGCTAACATGAAAAAAAAATCAACCTGCCAGAAGAATTTCTTTATGGCTTAAATATATCTTACAAGTCCAAATATATGAACACTAATGCATAAATCATTCTTCAGAAATTACTTTGCCCATTATCATCCCAATAAGTTTTTTTCCCAATTCCTGAAATTATTGAGACATTTCTCAAATTAAGTGAAGACTGAACTTTCATTTTGCTCATTGGCACCTTAAATGGCAAAAGAGAAGTTTGCAGATGTCACCTTTATTATGGGATAGGTATTGTTCATTTGTTCTGCAGATAACTATGGAAAGACCCCCAAAAGAGTAAGACATTCAACTCACAAAGTAGAGATATAGTACCTGCATGCAAGGTCTGAGGCCAACAAAACCTGTAAACATGTTTAGATAAACTTGTCCTAAGCTACTGACATATTCTGAGCTCACTGGTTTAGCTGTTATTATACAGATAGTAACAAAGCAATAAAAATAGAATTCTATTCTGCTTGGTAAAAAACACATTTTCCACTACATTTTTAACTTACCTAATATCGGAAAGGAGGTGTATTTTATTATCATGAAGTTCTGATGACCTGAAAATCATGTAACAGGTTCAGAAAGAACTGTCTGCACTATAGTGTGAGTTCCCTTCGGACCTTTACTTTAGGAACTGTGACAACTCCCATGATTCAGGAACAAGATTGCAGTTAAAAGATTAAACAGATAATGCTAAACAGGTGAGGATCAATTGAAGCACTAAAGATTAAACGAGCACTTTGACCTTGCATAATGATGGTTTCAGCGTTCAGTGCCTGAGTCCTGCTGCCTAATTAAATATAACAAGTCATGTCATAGCAATGATGGTTATGAGAGTTTCTTATACTTGCTTTAAGAGCTCCAAAAGTATAATTACTTTGCACCTCAGATAAGGAAGGACAGATTAACCATGCACTTTCACTTTAAATCACACTGTTAATTAATTAGGTTTTCATGCTTTGAAGATCAAATTCCGGGCCCGGTGCATGTTAGGCAAGTGCTCAGCCACTGAACTACACCTCCAGCCCTTACATTTTTAGTTTTGTAATTCTTAACCATGTTAGTCTGCAACTAAGGAGTTTTATTCAGTTGTTCAGAATTTTCTGTCTTTGGTGTGCAATTTAAATATAGTATGATATGAGCGTATGTGTGTGTGTGCCCATGTGCACATATATGTGAGTTGGCTATTTATACCGCTTAGTGTTCCCTGTATTTTTTGATTTATGGTTTGTTATCCCTCACTAATTTTTTTTTTTTTTTCCAGCACCGGGGATCAAACTCACAACCTCGCACTTCCCAAACAGGTGCCTAAGCCACTGAGCCAAACTCCCGGCCCTAGTTTTTTTGAGTCAGAGTCGCATTGTGTAGCTCAAGCTGGCCTTGTGCCCACGTTGTAGCCCAAACTGGCCTCGAACTCACAACGCTCCTCCTACCTCAGCCTCCAGAGTGCTGGGATTAAAGGCATGCGCCACCAGGCCTGACTTCCTCACTAATTTTAAACATTTTTCTTCAAATAGTTTTTATGTTGTTTTCTTTCTTCTCCTTCTGGCTTCTCAATTATACACAGTTCACACATCATTTGATATCGCCTCAAAGTCCTTGGATGTTCTATTTGTTTTTCCTTGTTTATTTTATTTGTATATATGTATATGGCTTCTATTGATGTATTTTCAAGTTCACTGATTCCGCCCTCCACTGTGTTGAGTATACTAATGAGTCAGTTATAGGTATTCTTTATTTTTTAAATTATCTTTCTGATTTTGAGTGCTTTCTTTGATACTTTCTTATAGTTTCTCCATCTTTGCTGACATTATCCACCTGGTCTTACATGTTGTCTATTTTTTTCATTAGTATCTTTAATCACAGTTACTTTGAATTCTCTGCCTGAGAATCTGTGGCATACTTGAGTCTGGTATTGATGATGGCTTTTTCTCCTCAGACTGTGTTTTGATATGATTTGTAACGTTTCATTGGAAGTTGGACACTAAAATTGTCTTGTACAGGTCTTTCAGCTGTAATCTCCCAGAGGCTTGGAGTTTTGGTAGGTTGTTCGCTGGGAGGGTGTTTCTTGGTTTTGGAGTGCATAGTGGACTTGTGTCTCATGAGTGCAGCTTTAAAGTGCTTCTGTCCCTCTATAAACAGCACTTTCTTATTTACTCTTTCAGCTTCTTACATTAGGGAGAGAATATGATGTTTACACATGTGAGTCTGATTTATTTCACTTATGAGTGTGGTCTTAAGTGGAAATTGGGAAGAAATTGTTCAAAAGGAAAGAGAAACTGGGAAGGGAGAAAGGCAAAAAGAAGGAAGGGAAAAGAAAGGTATATGCTTATATTTTTTGATCAATTTTCCATGCCTCTATCTTATAACAATACGCAATGTATTAACATTGTTACTCTCCTACTATCTTATTTTGAAATTTTGTATCATTGCTTTTATTGTTTTTTTTCCTCTTTAAAATAAAAAAAGATAGCACATTCTTCTTTCACTGCTTCCATTGGTATTTGGTCTTTTTCATTTATATCCTTGAAGATATCTACCCTATGGACTGTGGATGCACTTCCTTAGGCAATCAAGAATGGAATGGGATAGCATTTCCCAGCCCCTGTTGAGATGTGATTTTGCTGTTGCTCTCAGGTGGTGTCCCTTCTGAAGGTTAAGTTTAAAGGAGGAGGTTTTTGGTGGGTTTCAATATGGACACCTTCTAGAGCCCTAAGTGATGCTTTCTTGACTTTACTGTTTCTGCCCCTGGTGGGGTTGCTGAACAAAAGGCTGGTCATTGTGAAGCCCCAGGAATTTTCATTGATGGTATCTCACACTCGGCCTCTAGCAATTCATCACAATTTCTGTTTTAGTATTCCAGGGGCATCTGCTCGAGGGGAGTAAATGCTCAGAATATCTCTCAAAATTTTGAGAAGTAATTTATTCTGTGATCTCAACTGTCATGAATCTAAGAAAGCCACTGAGTTTTTTATATGTGTGTTTGTTTTTCAAGACCTTTTTATTATAAAGATAGAAATGACAACTTGTAAGCTCTTTTTATGTCTAAACTAAAACTGGAAGCCTCTTTCTGTTTTCATTTTTGATTTCCCTTTTTTTTTAATCTAATGTCCATATTCCATTAAGTTTAGGTCTAGGTGAAGGTAAAAAAGAAATTTAAAAAGTTGTCCACGAAAGGTCTGACATTCACAGCATCAGAGGATCAGGATCCTCTTACTTTTTTCAACCTCAGCAAACACATGAGGGTCCAAAATACTGTAATGCTGAGCTCCAACAATTACATCTGCACTCTGAGCAGCGGGAAGAAAGAAGAGCTCAAAAGAGGTTTTCCTGTCTATATCTGTTACTGTAAGTAACCATTTTAAAGATAACGATACGCAATATTGCAACCATTGTCAAGTTTTTATCATCCTGTTTTGTAAACCTGCAATGTTACTGTTGTGCATTTACTCTAATTGTTTGTTTGTCTCTTTTGCTTGTTGTCTTTGTTATATATGTCTTTTTTTTCTTTTTTCTTCGCTTAAATAAAAAAAAAAGAACACTGCCTGAAAGTCTAAAACATCACTCCTTATATTCTATTGGCTAGAAATTAATCACATAGACATAAACTATGAAGGAAATTTGGAAATGTAGTCTTTAGTCTCAGTGACTTCTTTACCCATTAAGTACCAGGAGTTTTTTAAGTGAGAAGGGGAGAATCGATATTGAAAGACAATTAGCTGTTCATATAAATCTTTGTATACATACATATACAAGTGTGCATGTATGTGTTTTTGTATTCTGCATATGTTATCTTTGACTTTAGGTATATTTGCAAGTTTCTTAAGAACTTTCTTTCTTTCTTTCTCTCTCTTTCTATTCAAATCTATGAATTCCTGCCTTTTTGGATTGTAGAGGCTAGATTTTCATATCTGACATATGCATAACAGTTTATTAATTAAACCTAAAATAAAGCGAGGATACTGTCATAAGTGAGAATAAATTATAGAGCACTATAAGTGGCTTATGAAATATAAGGTTAGGAACCAGATTATTGTTTCTTGGGGACTTAACCTGCTTGCTGTTTCTATATCAACCTTTTTTAGACTCAAGTATTACACACAATGTCCAATAAGAAGTTATTGAGCATTTACTGTGTTAAAATGTGCATTTAAATAAGAGATAAAAGGTGTGACCCCCTTCCTCAAGGAAGAAATACTAACTGATGAAAAATATGTTGAAATAAGTAGGATTTATTTGTATGTATATTTATTTGTATGTATAACTACTATAGTTGTCAAAATACAATCAATGTGGGTGGGACCACTGGATACTTGCAGATGAGTTAACTGCCCCCTCCTAGGTTAGCAATGATTCATTGTTAGAGTAGATACTCTCACTATCCACTGGATAAGATAAACTAAAATATTATGCAAGGCATAGAACAGTTTTATAAAATGCAAAATGAAACTAACATGAAGGGTTTATCATTATTTTGTACATGCCACACAGTCACTGCTTATTTCGCATTTGTTTGTAAATTCCAGAGTCAACAAAGAGTTAATAGTTGCCTCCCTCAGGTACATGAAAATTAATGGTATGTCTGAAATTAGTTAATTATAAAGACTTTTATTCAGAAAAGGAAAATATAAGACAATCACTCACAGAAGGAAAATTATTATCTTAGTTTCCATTAAGTAATTTTCCCCAAAAAAAGAATACTTAGAGTTGGGTTATGGGCTTTCTGCCTTGGTAGGTTCCACTTCTCTAAGTAACTTTGCTGTTTCTAACATCTCTAACTAATCATAGTCACAGAAATGACAGGTCCAAACTGGCCAGCTGGTTTCTTCAAAATAAAATGTCTAATGGCAAAAACTATTGCCCTTGCCAACAAAAAAGCAAAGGCATCTGTACTTCTCAACCAAAAGAGGCTGTTTCTTGGTTTTTCGGTTCCTTTGTAGTTGCAGGCCATATTTAGATGAATCTGTTTTGCTAAAACATTGAACTTTCCAGTGAAATTAGTTTGGCATTAACTGTTTGTCAAGCAGAAGGGAATCACGACATGCTTAAAGTTCCAGTTTGCTTAGCGTAACAGTGCAGTTTTATTCGTTTTCCTTCAATTCCGAGGGAAGTAGGATGCCACAGCCTGGTTGTTTAGAACACTTTGGAAGCCAAAAAAGAATCTCCATTACTACTCATTTGTTCCCATAGTAAAGTCTTCTGCGTGTGAGGAGATGTGGAAGTGCGGGGAAACTCAGAGCAGCCAAGGGCTGGAATGGTGATTATACCTGCACACAATCAGAGGTGACGTAGATAAAAAGTAATGTGATTTCCGGTGGGTTATTTTTGGGAGAGAAAATTTGGATTGTGCTACTTCTTTAATTGAGAATGGGAAACCTATACATCTACTAAAAGTACTGTGAATAATAAGAGTGATAAAAAAAACTTGCTGGATGTATTAGCCAGCTTTTCCATTGCGAGGAGAAATTGCTTGACATTAAACAACATAAAGGAGGAGAGTTTTATTCTGGCTCACAGCTTCAGAGGTTTCAGGCCATTGTTGGTTGGCTCCAAAAAAGAAACATCATGGTGGAAGGGCCTAGTGGAGGAGAGCTGCTCAACTCAGGACAGTCAGGGAGCAGAGTGCAGAAGAGCCTAAGAGGAGGGTGCTAAGCCTCAGATACAGTCCCCATGGTCACATCTCTGTGGCCCTTCTAGACACACCCAGAAGTGTGCTTCAGTAATCTCCTAGGTGTCTTTCAAGTCACCAAGTTGACAATCAAGGTTAGCCATCACTACTGGCTTTTTCCTTTGAGTAGTGAAAGTGTGATCAGAGGCAACAGATAGAAAAACAAATAAAAAAGAAAATAAAATTGAAAAAATTAATGAAGGTTTAAGGAGATACTTTCAGAGTAATGCTGCAAAATGTGGCTTTAGAAAATTTGCTACTAAAGGTTTTTATAACCCCATATGCGTGCATTGTATGTTTATGTGTTTTGTTACTATCGTTTTAATAGTAGTAACACTATTATATTCACCCCCTCTTGAAGAAGTATTTTGAAGGCATGATCTAAGCCATCGCAAATTTCTTATCCTAACCTTAAGTTTTTAGTTCAGTCCAAGGAAATAACAATTTTACTCTAAGGGTGTTCAATCTTTTATAGAAGTGCCTCTTTGTCCTTTATGTCCACCAAATACATCACAAAGACTAAAAATAAAACAAAACTACATAAGTTAGAGATAGTAGTCCTTAGAGTTCTTCTAGTATAATACCTTCATAATACATATAAAAATATCAAATCACAAACAACTGACATGACTTACTCAAAGGTTATGAAGTCAATTGGAGTAGGGAACACAAGTCTTGCATAGTAAAGCTATGACCTGCATGTATCACTGCAGAACTTCCTATTGTATTGTGTGTTGTACTTAAGAAAGTGCCTTAAGTAATTGATCAGATATCTAATAGATGATAAAATTATATTTGATTTTTTCCCCCTAAAGCCATTGCATTAGATATATCAATGACCTTTGAATACATACTCTCTTTAAAAGACTGGTAATAACTAGGATTTTTTTCCCATGCCAAAAGAATAGAATTTTTTTGCTAAGATTTTTCTTTTCTTTTCTTTTCTTTTCTTTGTACTGGGAATTGGACTCATGACCTTGCACTTGCCAGGCAAGTGCTTATGCAATTGAGCTATTCCCCCAGCCCAAGACTTTTCAAGTTCTAAAGAATTGCAAGAGGAAAATGGATGTGTCGTTGAAATGGAACTATAGTACTCCTTTCCTTCTGCTGTGAGTCCTGTCAGAATAACTTGTATCCAGGCCACCACCAAAACAAATGAGGGGTTGTCAAATAGCTGGACTCACAAGTCAACCGTAAGCTTGTGGGTATTCTCCAGCCAAATGCTTTTTGATTGAATTGTAAATGTTCACTCACTGAGACACTCAGAATACACAATCAAAAATGTCATTTTTCAATGAGCCCACATCAAATTAGTTAAAAAATCTATTTGCAAATTTGATACGGAACAGTTGTAAGATTCCTAACAAAACATTTATCACAATGTGACTCAGTTTTCTCCCCAGTAAGATGAGTATTGCCTAACTTTGTCTCACTTGTCTATTGGAGCAATCAATGATAAAGTTACCATTCTGAACAACTTTGTCCATGTTAAGGCAATAGTAGCAGGCTAAATAGTACAAAAATTGAGGTGTAAACCAATTTTAGTTCATTATTCTAATTTCATTAAGACCATATTAATTGCATGATGAAGTTGTTTCTGAATCCTATGTTTACACTTTTGTACAATAGATATCACATTAAAAGATACATTTACAAATTCTCCTATACATAGTCACTTATTTTTAGACTCTTAAATATTTGGGATGAAATGTTATAAATAGTCTATAAGAATTTGAAAACAGTCCCTTCTGTTTAAATTTCTTAAATTACCTAAAAAGAGTATTTCAGATTACCCATAAATCCTGGAAAATAACAGGAGCAAGTAAAATACCATGTGAAATCACTTTAAATTAGCATTAAACACTATGAAATGCATTTTGAAGAACATTTGCAACATAATTGGCCAGACACTGAACACCACAGTCAGAAAACCATTTTTCTCCATTTTTTATTGTTTTTCTTTCAAAAACAGACATAAGAATTTATCCATGGAAAGATAAATTATGAAGTATTTTCAATTTGCAGAACTATTAAAGCGTGGAAATACAAATTCTAATTCTTAATTGTAAACAACCCCCAGAAGTTTGACAGGGACCATTTGTGTCTCTCTTTCAACTAAATGTATCCAAGAGATACTAAGGAAATGACATTTCTACTGTGTAATTTAGATCTTTCCACTTTCATACATTGTTTATTTAAATCTGCATTTGCGATTATTCTAATGAGCTAAAAGAAATTTTAATTTACCAAGTATGAGGTTACCACAATCAATTTAGGCCAAGCGAATTATTTATTTGTTTCCCAAAGTGTTATCTGGCTTGATTGTGAAGGTTTATTTGACACACATTAGCTAAAATTATGCCTCCATTTTTTTTTTCTTCACAAACTTGATGCTGATTAACCCATCTAGATGGGAATACGGGACTTACTAAAATGTGATTGAGTTATCTTAAAATATTTTCTCTTTGGCACTTTAATTCTCTTAGGCATTTTAAAATATTGATAACTTTTTTGTATTTTAAAGAATTAATTTGATTGGTACACTTGAGATATACGTATGATCACATTCATCATAGGGAATTTGTACCTGTAC
>RJWM01013285.1:0-53874 GCA_004363535.1 Dasyprocta punctata | reverse complement strand
AGGGAAGGGAAGGGAAGGGAAGGGAAGGAAAGGGAAAGGAAAGGAAAGGAAAGGAAGAAAGAAGAAAGGAAACGTATATTTTGTTATTGATACATTGCTCAGACACAAAGAGTCCTCTGAATCACAGGTTTTGCATCCAAAGATTCAACCAAATTTGGACTAAAAATTCTATAGTTGAAAATTGCATCTGAATTGGACACGTATAGACTTTTTCTTATTACTATTCCCTAAACAACACAGTGTAATAACCATTTACATAGCATTTACATTACAAAGGGTATTATAAGTGATCTAGGGATGATTTAAAGTATATGAGAGGATGCGTGTAGGCTATAGGCAAACACTATACCACTTTATATAAGGCACCTGAACAACTGAGGATATTGGCATCTGTGGGAGTCAAAGAAGCAATCCCCAAGGATACAAAGGCATGAACACTTATTTAAGTCAGATTCTCAGGCTGGACCCCAAAGCCAGCTCCCTTCTCTAGGCTTGTGAGACCAGCTAGTACAGTCCCAGGCTACAGCTGCTGCAGATCTAACTGCAGGCTAAGGATACAGATGAAAATATGGAAGCCAGGGCTAAAGGCGGGGTCAGGACTGGGATAGGGTTGAGTTGGGGGCATGGTATGGGACCTGCGAAGGAAAAACTTTGGATTTGCAGAACATCATCTTTAGGTTGCATAATGGCCTCTGGCTTGTGACCCAGACAAGTGTACAGGTCAGGCTGGATCCACGTAGACAGGGAAGAGATCAGTAAGGCCCCTCTGTCATCCTTAAGGACCTACTTACTGCTACTGACCATATCAAGTGGGGCTGCTTCAGAAACAGGAGGAATCACTTTATGGTGCCTCCACCCTGCCATCTGTAAGAAAAAAACATGAAAAAATAAAAAAACAGTGGTCATCCAGAGAAACCTTGACAATTCTAATTCTTGCTCCAAACACTGCTGTGATGATCAACTTTATGTGCCAGTTTCACTGGGTACCCGGTGCCCAGAGATTTCCACAAATATATGTATATGTCTGTAAGGGTGTTTCTAGAGGAGAAGAACCTTTAAGTCAAACTAAGTAAAGCTGATCATTCTGTCTAATAAGGATGGGCCTCATTCAATCAGTTAAAGATCTGAATAAGAGAGACTGACTAATCCCGAGTAAGAAAATTCTCCTGCCCGATACCCTTCAGCCTGGAATATCAGCTCTTTCTGGTTCTACAGCAGCCTCCTGCCTTCAGACACAAACTGAGACCATGATTCAGCAGAATTGGAACTTGTCAATCCCCATAATCACAGGAGCTAGTTCCAAACCCTGTATGTGGAATGGTGTGTGTCTGCGTGTGTGTGCATGTGATTTCTGTTGCTCTGAAGAACCTTGACCAATACAACTCTTCCTCTAAAATGTCACAGGCAGAATTTTAGCACTTAGCTTCTATAAACCTTGCTAGGGGTGGGGAGGGAGGCTCAGCCAGGCTTTCTGGACTCCGCTTCCAGCTTTATCACTTATAAGGAGTCATATGCACTACTTGGGTTTCCACCTTCATGGTGTTTCCATGGAGTTGGTGTCAGTTTTCTTGGCATGCATTTATGAGATACAGGAATTAATGAGCAGCTTGTTATCACTGAGCCTAAAGGTGGCTGGGGTTAAATGTAGTCTCTGTAACAGAACATACACTGGGTCGTCATGGAATCTATGTGACTTTCTGCTCTCCATGCTGTTTGTTGGCACCTTAGCACCAGTATGCCATCTTTCATAGTCTCTTCAATAGCCTAGGGGCTAGAAAACTGAAACTACATTTTCTGAACCTCTGGGAATATACCAAGAATGAACATTTGTCTAAACTCTGAAGGCAGAGATCAGTTCACTGTTCCCATGATAGCACTGGCAGGTGCATGGGCTCTGCCAAATGAAGTCTTACGGTAGCCTTCAAAGCACCCAGCTGTGTGTAACCATAGTCATTGCTGGTGATTTCTAGCAAAGTCTTCTGTTTGGAAAACCAGTGAGTGGCTGAGAGCCACAGCTACTTCCCTGTCCTTTACCACTCTAGTCCTTTCAGTGGTGTGTTTATTGGTTGTTTATTGCGGTACTGAGAATTGAACCCAGAGCCTTGGCAATGACATCCCTAGCCCATTTTTACTTTTTATTTTGATACAGAATCTTACTAAGTCACTAAGTTGCGAGGCCAAGCTCAAACTTGTGATCTTCCTGCCTCAGCCTCCTAAAATATGAAATTATAGGCATTTACAACCACAGCAGGTTTTTCCAACAGTTTTTAAAAACCTCCTTTTATCAATGCTCTGCCTTCTTGAGGAAGCCAAAGTGATTTGTTTCCTTTTCTGATATATCTGATTATGAAAAAATATCAAATGTCCCTCATGCATTTAGTTCAATGTCTGCAATGTTGATATATCTGGAAATACCCAAAAGTATTGACATAGAACAGAGTACAACTGTCAATTAAGCAATTCTCAGCTCTGAGAATGGATAACACGAGTAATAGTAACAGAAACCCTTACTACTTTCACACTTGATCATAGCCAAAAGGCCAAGTAGTGATTCCTTACTACTTTCAATCACAAGTCTAATAGTCTTATGAAACATATTTCATCACTGTACTATTTCATCCATTATATTCTAAGGCCCTTGGAAGGCAGGACTAATATCCTTTCTTTTTGTACAAATTCCTTTATGATAAATTCCAAGTAACTAGCCAAATCATTTGTTACCCTATATTATAGTATATTGTTATATTATAGGATAATTTATGGTATTAAATATTGCTGGCAAACACAGCTAACCTTCAGAGAATCTGAGTTTTGGCTAAAGAGCTCATTTAATCTGATGGAAGCCTCTATGAGGGTCTGAGCTGGTTTACCCATGATCTCCTGAGTGCTGCAGAACTATGATAGATCAGGGGTGCACTGGGACTGGTACCCAGTGCCCTCTGGAACACCAACCTTTAACTTCTTTCTGGTCTTCCTGCTAAATGTGCCGTGTTTTCACTTTCATCAAATACTTTCATCTCCTCTGAAATAACAGGCACTATATATTAAAAAAAAAAAAAACAGAAACTAGGGATGTAGCTCATTGGTAGAGTATATCCTTAGGATGCACAAAGCCCTGGGTTCCATCTGACAGAGAGAGAGAGAGAGAGAGAGAGAGGAAAGGAAGGAAGCAGTTTCTCTCTTTGAGTCATCAGGACCAGCCTAACTGTTCAGATGCAGAGAAATGAGGAGCAAAGGAAGAGCACAGAGAGGTATTTGAGTAACAAAATGCACAAAGTACATGGTGCGAAAGTGCTGGGAACTCAAGAGTGAACAAGACGGGCTCACAGTTCACGCTCTGGCAGCAGACAGATACAATAAACAAGTACATAAAGAAGTCAGGCAGATCACTTCAGCTGGTGACAACTGTCGTGAAGGAGACAGACACGTGACCACACAGAGTAGCCAGTGGTGAGTGGGCAACTATGTCCTTCAGACCCAGAGGTCAAGGAAGGCTTCTCTGGGAAGGCAAGAAGAACTGGATGGCAACTTTAGGCAGACAGGACCGCGGGTCAGAAGGAGCATGGCACTGGGTGGACAGAGAGAAGCCTGGGTGACTGGAGCTGAGTGAAAGAAGGAACTGGTGGCTGAAAATGAGGCCAGAGCCAAAGGCTGGGTCAGAGCACATAGGCCTGCATGAGTGTCTGGAAGGGGACTGGACTGTATTCCAAAGGCACTGGAGAACCACTACAAAGTTACTCATTTGTATCCTTGCTTGCTTGCTTGCTTGTTTTGCAGTACTGGGGGTTGAACCCAAGGTCTTTGCACTGGGCTACATCCCTAGTCATTTTAAATTTTTTTTTTTATTTTGAGACAGGATCTTGCTAAATTGCTAAATTGCCCAGGCTGAGCTAGAATGTGCAATCCTCCTGCCCCAGCCTTCCAGCCTTCTAGGATATCAGGCATTAACTGCCACACCCAGCTCACTTCAAGGTTTTAAATGGCTCCTCAGAGAATGAAGATATGTATCTACTTTCCATATGCAAGACTCATCCCAACAGACAAAATTCTACCCAAGCATCACTCCGTTGCTTTGTGGCTCTACATGAAGCCTCCAGTCCTGTCCCTGAATTCCCTTTCCCACCTTGAGAAGTACGTCTAAGCTCTAATGCAGCCTGGTGAGCCTCTCATGGTACTCACAGACTGGCTAGGGCCTCTCTTAAATTATGGTGCGTGAAATTTATTGCACCGTACAAGCATGCATACTCTCCAGCCCTGACTGAAGAGGCCACCCTTCCGCCTGCTGAACCAATGCAAATGCCACCTCTTGTCAATATTCATTAGGTATGTCATCATACTGAGCCCCTCTCCAAATTAGGAGAACTCGTGATTTGTCAGATTATACACACACTTTCTTGTTCTTCCACCACCTCTCCATTCATTTCTCGCTAAGCAGGCATTTACTGAACACCTGTGTACCAGGCCCTGGACTGCTGCGTGCTGCTGCAGATAAACCTGCAATCAAGGGTGGACTTGACCTGTGTAAATCATCTCTGCAGTGTAACAAGTTGTCACACACTTCGTGGCTTCACAAGGCACCCGCACAGTTTCTGTGGGTCAGGAGTCTGGACGTGGCTCAGTTGAATCTTCTGTTCAAGGTCTCTGTCAAGCTGCATTTCAGATACCTGCCAAGGCTGGGATCTCACCTGAGGTCAGGCAGGATCTCAAGTCCTTCAGTCTGTAGGTGTGAAACCCTCATCTCTTAGAAGCCACCACTGTTCCCTAACCTGGGGACCTCTCCAAAATCTGACAGCTCGTTTCCTCAAGGCCAACAGGAGACAGTTGTTATGGTTCAAATGCAAAGTGTCAGACTCGTGCATTAAAGGTGCTAACCTCATCAGCAAATTGAGTCCATGGCTGGATCAATGGGCTATGAAGCTCTGGGGTCCAGCTACGTCACTAGGTCACTAGGGCCGTGACTTGAAGGGTACGTCCTTTCCAGGCCCTCCCTCCCCTCTTCTGTCTCTCTCTCACACACACACTCTCACTCTCTCACTCTGCTTTCTGACTGCCATGAGGCAAGAAGTTCTCCTCCACCATGACACTTCGGCTTTGGAACCAGTCGACTCACACCTCTGAAATTCAGACCCAGAATAAAGCTTTTTCACCTTTACATTGTGTATATCAGGTATGTCATTCCAGCAACAGAAATGTAACTTATACAACAACTATACCTTTCCTGCCAACTCCCTGACTTCCTTTACTAAAGGGCTCACCTGGTTTGGTCAAGCTCACCAAGACTAGCCTCTTCCAGATTAACTCAAAAACTGACTTGGGATATTAATTACATCTTCAGTGTCCTTTTGGCTTTGGTGAGGATCACACCATAACCTCAAGTCTCAATCACACCCAAGGGGAGAGGGTTGTGCAGCGCCCACACATCAGGGAGCGCCTACCATACTGCCCTGAAAGAAGCTCAATTCCAGCCAGACAGCTTGCTTGGCGTGTGACTGGGAAGGAAGCAGCCTAGGAGAAGACATCCCTGGTCATCACAGGAAGGCCTGGTTTAGGGCTCCCCCAGCCACAGTTCGCCACCCCGATGTGCAGCCCAGGCTCCTCTGTTCACACACGCTCCTCACACATCTTGTGTCAACTGGCATGACATCCATCATCTCAGATGGCAACTTTCTGTCTTCTCAGATACCCCCCTTAACACCCTGATGTGTCTGTTCAGCCCATGACATGCTGTCAATTGTTTACTGAGAGCCCTTCCTGCATATCCTGGTCCCTTCCTGGCTGCAGTGTACACTGCATAGCAAGTGGCTCGGTGTCACCCCTTCACCACCCATACTCCCGGTTTTCCAGCCAAGGGCTTTGTATGTCCATGTCAACCACCCCGCGGTGTACACACAGCTTAGGCTCCCCAGTCCGGGTAGGCACTGTGTGAGAAAGGCAGCCCTTGCTGGGTTTAGTTCACACACTCAAGAGTAAGCTGAGGCTCACTCCCTCTCTGCCTTTTCCCAGGTGGTAAGGAAAGGCTATTTGCAGACCCTACGTGTAGACAGAACTGCCCCTACACTTCTCCTGCCTTTTCATTTACCCTCATCCAGCAGCCCAGCAGGACCTGCCACCCATCCAGTCCATCCACACTGCCTCCACACGCTAAGCTGCGATCCTGCTACCTCTTTGACCCCTTATAGCACTGGTCTCTATGCATATCACAGTGCAGTACAATCTTAAAATACAGCTTACATCCTTCTCAATGGCATAGACCTGTAATCTCAGTAATTTGAGAGGCTGAAGCAGGAGGGGTGTAAGTCTGAGTCCCACCTGGGCAACTCAAGGAATCTCTTCTCAAAACTAAGACGTAAAATAAAATTTAAAAAATAAGAAGGCTATATGCAGAACCATATAGAAAACATCAATATATTCAATCAGGTAAAAATGAAGAAAAATTAAACATGATTACTTGGTAGTAGGATTGGTAGCCTTTTGTGGAGAGCAGAGACCAGCAACACTTCTCCCCATAAGACAAATATAAGGTGGGACAAAATTGTCCAAAAAGTTTTTGCAGGACTCTGGAAATTGACTGCCTTAGTCCTTTTAGTCACTACAACAGATCACCATAGACTGAGTAGTATACAAACAACAGAACATAGCATTACTTCTAGAGGCTGGAAATGGGATCAGGGTGTCAGCATGGTTAGGTATGAGGAGGTCTCTCTGCAACATCTTAGACTGACGCCTTCGAATTTTGTACGCATATTGTGGAAAGAGATCTTCCTGCTATCTCTTTTATAAGGGCACTAATCTCATGAATGAGGGCTTCATCCTTATACTACCTTATTACCTCCCTAAATGCCCCACCTCTAAATACTATCACTTTGGGATTAGGGTTTGAACATATGAATTTGGTGGGACACGAACCTACAGTCCATAACACAGACCAAAGGCAAACAAAAAAATTGAACAGTTTATTCATGAGAAACTACTGGCATTTTGAACGAGAACAGTGGGACTCCACAGCCTTCTTATGTAAAGCTGTCCCTATCCTCTTCCCAGCTCAGCCAGCACGCGGGCTTTGTCAGATCAAGGTTGGCTGTGAAAATAGTGTCTTTACTGCCAACCAGGGCTGACCTGTTTTGGAGTAGAGGGAAAAGATACACCTGGTGGTGCTGTCAGTAAAATCTGCAAACTCAGAAAAAAATTAATGGGAAAAACTCACAGCTCTGCTAATGTGAAGTTGCAGTCCCAGTTGGGGTGAGTGGAGGAACAACCAGAAATTTAATGGGGGCATCACGGAAGAGCTAAATAAGCTATCTATACATCCTGAGCAGCCTGAAGAATCCCTGGCACGTGCAGGGAAGACTCAAGAGAGACCAGCAGAGACTAAATCTTGAAAGCTGCCCAAACATGGGGTACACTCCCATTCCCCACACAAATCACCCTCCAGAGCACAGTGCCTTCATGAGCCCAATGCGTTTGAGCAAAGCCTCTTCCCAATCATTGACTGACAACCAATCTCTGCAGACACAAAAGCAATCTTTAGGATGCCAGGCTGAAAAATAAAAATAAGAATTTTTAAAACTAAGCAAGCACATCAACAACCACACAGGCTTAGAAGACAGATTCTGCAGATTAAGTTCAGATTAAGCTATTAAAAGAAATGCTCAGGGGAAATGTCACAATGCAGAATTGCTGTAATATATGTATCAGGCAGTGTTCTCCAGAGAGAAAAACCAATAGGGTATGTATATAAAAGCATACTCATTTTATTGCTTTTCACTTTTGGGGCTTTGCAAATATTGTGTTATTTCCAAATTGAAGGTTCATGGTAACCCTGTGTGGGGCAAGTCTTTCAGTACTATTTTTCTAACAGCTCAGATGACTGTTAGCATTTCTTAGCAATAATATATTTTTAATTAAGATAGGTACATTATTATTTTTAGTTATGACGCTCTTACATAATTAAAAGACTACAGTGTAGTGTAAAGAGAAATTTTGGGGTTGGGCAGTACTAGGAAGGAACCCAGGGCCTTTGCACTGATCTACATTCCCATTTTATTTATTTTATTATAAAGAAGAAAAAAACAATAAAAATAATGATACAGAGTTTCAAAACAAGATAATAGGAGATTAACAGTGGTTAACATATTATGTATTGTTCTCTTTAAAGTAGTTTTTCAGATTACAAGATACAGGCATGAAAAATTGATCAAACAATATAAGCACAAACCGTTCTTTTCAATGAATTAATAGATTAGTAGTATAGTTATCTTAGCTAATATATATATATATATATATATATATATATATGTATGTATAGTTTTCCCTTCCTTCTTTTCTCCCTTCCCCATCTCAGTTGTTGTTCTTTCCTTTTAAGCAGTTTCTTTCCCTTTCACTATATCACTGTATGTTTTGAATCTTATTTACTCTTTCAGTTTCTGAGTAAAGGGAGACAATACGATGTTTTCACATGAGAGTCTGAGTTATTTCACTTATGAATATATTCTCAAGTTCATCCATTTACCAATAAAAGCCTTGAAGTTTTCCTTCCTTATAGCTGAGTAGTATTCCATTATATAGAAACAGAAATACCACATATTTTTTATTCATTCCTCTAGAAGGCTGAGACAGGATCGTCACAAGTTTGATCCCAATTTGGGCAAACTGGTTAGTGAGACTCTGTCTCAAAACAGACAGTTTTTTAAATGAATGAGGAAATATTTCAGTGTGAAGGCCCTGGGTTCACTCCTCATTGCCAGAAAGAAAGAAGGAAGGAAAGAAGAAAGGAAGGAAAGAAGGAAAGAAAAAAGAAAGAAAGAAAGAGAGAAAGAAAAAAAGAAGAAAGAGAAAAATCTAACTAAAATACAGATAAATAGATTGAATTAATGATTTAGAATCTTCTCTCAAAAAATCCTAGATCCAGAAAGCAGCACTAATGAATTCTATCAATATTATAAAAGTAATATTAATACTACACAAAATCTTTCAGAAAATGGAGGAAAAAGGAGAAAACATCTTCCATTTCATCCTATGAGTCCGATACTACCAAGATACCAAAGTCAGAAAAAGATACCACAGTAAAACTTACAGCTCAAAATTCTTCATGAAGACAGGAAAATTTTCCTATTAGACTACTACAGAATGAAACATATCTGTATAAAAATATTAGTATTCAGCATTACAAATGATAATTATCCCTGGAACATAGATTGGTTTAACATCTAAAACTTAATTAATATAACAATACACAATATTAAAGAGAACTAAAATCCCACACCAAAATTAATTAAGTTGCTCAATTTGAAAAAAAAATAGTCACACATATTTAGGACAAGAATACTCAAAAAAAAAAAAAGAAAGAAAAGAAAAGAAAGAAAAAACTAAAAGTAGAAGGAAACCTCCTTAGCCTGATGAAAGGCATCTATGAAAAACCTACAACCATCACACTAACAGGTGAAAATTCGTGATTTCCCCAAAAGATCAGGAATAAGGCAAAGACATCTGCTTACATTTTCTATGCACCACTGTTCAAAGAAGGACCTAGCTGATGCAATAACACAAGAAAAAAAGAAATTAAACGAATCTAGGTTGGACTAGACATAAATCTTTATTTCTAGAGAACATTAAAAACTAGTAGAACTAATTAATTCCCCAAAGGCACAGGATACAAGATCAATATCCAAAAACACGCCAATACACCAGCCAGAAAAAAAAAATCCAAAATCTAAGAAAAAAAATTTCATTTCCAATAGCAGCAGAATAAATATTTAGGAATAAACAAAAGTTTATACACTGAAACTATAAAGTCACAACTACAAAACTTGTACACTGAAAATGACAAAGTGTACCATGGAAATACATGTAGGAACCTCATTCTGCTAAATGAGAAAAAAAATCCAGACCCAAAAGACCATAGACTGCACAATTCAACTTATGTAATTTTCTGGAAAGTAAACCATATTTATAGTTAGCTTCTCAGTGGTTGTTTGAAGCAGAAAGCTGACTCTGTATAATCTTCAATGAGCTTTTGGGTGTGATGGGAATGTTCTAAAGCTGGCTGTGATCACTGTTCCACAACTCTACACATTCACTAAAACTCACTGACTTCCACACTCATGATCACTGAGGCTATGGTGTATAAATCATATCTTGCTTCGATAAAGCTGTCAAAAATATTGTGACACTTTCTCTTTTTTTCAGCCCTGGAGATTGAACCCCAGGCCTACACAATGAGCTACATCCCCAGCCATTTTTTTAGTTTTTATTTTGAGACAGAGTCTTGCTAAATAGCAACAGCTGAGTTCAAACAGTCTCGGTGTAGTGGTTTGGTAACTGGTGGTCAACTTAAACACCAGCTGAACTGAATCAGTGTGGTGCTGAGCATGGAAGACCCACCTGAGGACTGTTATCAGCATAAAAAGGAGACCTGGAGAGGAACAGGAGTGTTGTGGTCTCCTAAGTGAGTGTTGCTGTTTGGAGCCGTTGGTTCTCCTGGAGGAGCTGATCATGCTGGCCTCCCTGATATGAACTCAGCTATTATCATCCGAGGAGCTCAGGACCTTGTTGCTGAGAATGGCTGTGATTTACTTTGGAGAGATTTGGTCCTTACTTTGAGCATTGCTTCCTGGTTCTGGAGGCGAAGATGTGTGCTGTTTAATCTCCAGAAGAAGCTTGTCACGCTGGCTTCCTGATATGTACCCAGCTGTTATCATCACAGGAGCTCAGGACTTCATTGTCGTTGAGGATGGTTGTGGTACTTTTCAGGGGCGCCCTGGTCTTTATTTTGAGCATCACTTCTTGGCTCTAGTACAGAACCATCGGCCTGCTGGCACAGACCCCACTGGCCTAGAGTTTCTAGCTTCCACTGCTGACCTTTGGGCCTTCTCAGTACAGATCTATGAAATGGACTTGTATGAGTCATTGTTGTGGGTTCTAGGCCTCCAGCTGGACTCCTGGACTCATGGGGTACACTGTCATGAGCTCTAGACCTTCAGCTGGACTCATGCAGGACATTGCTGTGGGATCCAGATTCTTGGCTGGATTTCCTTGGGTCTTTAGTGTGTGTATAGATTTCCCACACTTTGTTTTTAACTCCTTGGGTAATCATAAAATAATGCTATAAATAATGTGTCCTGTATTTTAATTGTTCTCCTGGCAAGCCCTGACTACAACACTGAGCCTACCAGAGTGCTGGGACTGTAGGTGTGTGCCACCTTTCCCAGTGACAGTTCTACTTTTAAGAATGGCACACATTCACCTTTGGTAATGCTGGAACAGATTATTTTAACTATCATTTCCCCAACAAGATGAATAGACAACCTAGATGACATACTAAAAATAAAAAATAAACTCCTTTAAGGAAGCATGGAATTAACAAAGCAGTGAAAAATCACCATCTTCATCCATTTTCTGCTATTACAACAGAATAACACTGGGTGACATGTAAAGAATGGAGATTTATTAGGCTCATGGCTCTGGAGTCAGGGAAGTCCCTGGCACTGGTGAGGGCCGTGTGCTGCATCATTCCATGTTGGAAGGTAGAGGACAAGAGAGGGAAAGACTGAAAGAACAAAAGAAAACCAAACTCACTTTGATAATAATCCACTCTCACAATGACTAACCCATTACTATAGTAATGACAATCTATCCATGAGGCAAAGTCCTTGATTAAAGAATGACTTAAACACTTTTAAAATAAACAGAATTTATTTGAGCATTCAGCTATTCATGAATAGAGGTGGTACCAGACAGGGACTAGAACTCTGTCCACAGGGGCAAACAAGGAAGCTTTTATAAAAAGCATTTGCAGCAAAAAGACAAAAAACAAAAAAAAGTTTTCATTGGCTAGAATGGGAAGTTTGTAGTTAAAAGTTGGTCAGTGGTTTCTGGTAGATGGGTTTTCTACTTTTGACTTACTGTTTACATGGGCCTTTGGTATTTTTGAGTGAGAATTTTAAAATATAATTTATATACCAGCCACAAACATAAAGCAAAATTAATAAGTAACATTTACCAGAATCATCGAATAAACTTGTATATAAAAACCTAGTGATAAGCCTAGCAAAAAAGTACATGTTCCTCACATCAAGAGTTATAATACATAATTGAGGAAAATGTAAAAGGAGACAAAAATTTTATGCATATGAATTGGACGTTTGATTTGACAAACTTTCCTCAAAATTAAATACTCTTGAGCTGGGTGAGCTGGCATACGCCTGTAATCCCAGTACTCCAGAGGCTGAGACAAGTGGATCACAAGTTTGAGGCCAGGCTGGGCTCTAAAATGAGTTCAAGGCCAGTCTGAATCTCATTGTGAGACTCTGTCTCAAAAGACAAACAAAACAATACAAAACAAAACAAAATTAAGTAACTCTGTATAATTCCAGTAGAAATTCCAAAACCTTTTCTTTTTTTTAGGAGTTTGGCAAGCTGATTGTATTTGTTTTCCATTACCATGAAACAAATTATCATAAACTTAGAAGCTTTAAAACACATGCTTTTACCACATCACATTTTCTATGGGTCAGGAAGCCAGGGAGGCTTAGCTGGGTTTTTGCTCAGTCTCACAAGTCTGCATTCAGTGCACTGATCAGGAAGTATTCTTCTCTATAGAAGGCAGCCCTCTTGCAACCCACCAGTCTAGTGGCAGAATTTAATGCCCAACCCCTGAGGTTGTAGGACTGAGACCTCATCCCCAAGAGGCTGCTACATTTCCCTACGAGGTGTCCTTCTCCGTAGACAGCTTACACCAGAGCAGCTCACTTCTTCAAGGCAAGTAGGACTGAATGCAAGCAAAACTCAGTTTATTCAATGTGTGCATATACATGTGCACGCATTAGGCATATACAAGAGTACATTAATAACACAACTTTAGTAATATACCCAAAAGAAACTGCATGCATGTACGCCCACAAGCACATACAGAAGTATTCACTGCCTTGTTATCCATTGTGCCAAAAATGAAATTATTAAATGTCTATCAAAGAATAATGGAAAAATACACTGTATTATAGTAATAAAAAGGAAAACTGTTGAGCGAAGACAAAAGATGAGCTATACCAATAGGCAGCAAACACAAAAGAATGCAGAAAATATTCTCAATAATATAAAGTTGGAAAAACTAACAAAACTATGCTATAGTATTTAAGGGCACAACCTTACCTAATACCTTATAAAGCAAAGCAAGAATTGCATATCTTAAAAGTTGACAGAGTGTCTCTTTTTACAGGGAAGAGAGAATTAGTGA
This sequence comes from Dasyprocta punctata, assembly GCA_004363535.1. Taxonomy (NCBI): domain Eukaryota; kingdom Metazoa; phylum Chordata; class Mammalia; order Rodentia; family Dasyproctidae; genus Dasyprocta; species Dasyprocta punctata. Next base: position 40,643 of record RJWM01013285.1, on the reverse strand, counting down.
TAATTAATAAGGAACAAAATTTTAGATGATACAAACTTACATGGCTGTTCACAACCGAATTACAACTTATTCGTATGTTTGGGCTTTGAGCACTTTCTGTATGTCTTACGTTTCACAATAAAGAGATCTTAATATTAAATAACAAAATATTGCAACATATATGGACAAATAATTATCAAATAGAAAAAGAAAACCTTCAACATTTAGAAACACAAGTAAACACTTTAGGTAGTTGACCTCAAAAATCAAAGACAGTTCATTTAGTTGTACAACAGAAATGTTCAACCATAAGGGAATTTCCATGCAATAGGTAGCTGTTTGCCAATGAAAGTGGTGAAATATTAAGTAATATTTGTGATAAGCAATCATAGTTATGACTGATAAATGAATAATACATTTATAAAACTCTGAATATTGGAGCAAAGTAAACTCTTGATATATTAAAGGAAAATTGCATAATACACCACTAAATATAAACCATGATCCATTTTATTTTGTATATTTAACTTATTTTAATTTATATTGTTTTTCCTTTTGTAGTACAAAGGATCAAACCCAGGACCTTGTGCATACCAGGCAAGTACTCTACCACTGAGTTACACCCTAACTCCAGTGAGCCCTTTTACTAAGAAGAAATCTGTAGGTCGATATGTATTTATGCACACATACAGAAAATAACACATGATACATTTCAAAAAAGTTGAGTGACCATCTCTGAGTGCTGAGATTACAGATGATTTTTATTTTATAATTTTCTTTGCACGTGTTTTAAATTTTTTACAGTGAGCATGTATAAGCTATAAATACAGAAAAAAGAACAATCTTTTTTACTGATAGGTCAAGGCTCATAGGGGTCAACAGAGTAGAGCAGTGAGGATGTGGGGGTGGGAGAAGGGTAGATGTTTTCTCTTGTTGCTTTTCATCCTTTACATTTTTACTCTATGTGTTAGTGTGTGTGTTTTTTTTTTTTTTTTAATAAGTAAAATGGGTCCGCCAACACCTAACCTGTCTGGTACTGAGTGAAGTGATTCTTTGCACTGTGCTCAGACAAGCAGTAAACATGAAAACCTTATATAGAGACCACCAGCCAGTGTGACAGGAAGCCAGTCTGGAGTTGAATGAAGATTTCTACACATGAAAATGTATTCTTAATTGTGTCAAGGGTACAATGGTGCGGTGGCCAGTCATTTCAAATTTGTAAAATCTCCAGAAATTCTTGGTTCTGGTTGTTTCTTTTCCATTGACCAGGATGTTTTTCATTTTAATTCTATGTCACTATTAACATCAGATGTGAACAAAACTGCTTTCAGAGGCACCTAAAAAGTGGAAGAATGCAGCTCACACCCCCCAAAATTAGTTCACCTCCTAAGGGTGGATAGTGATGGCTTTACACACGTGACCCTCTCCCTAGGGTGAATAAAGTCCCTCCATTAATTCTTTCACAAAGCCAATGTACTCTGTGGATGGGTACCCTTTGGTAATTACTATGCCCATGAGGTAACTCAAGATTACAGTTTATCTGCATCTAATAACCACCCATCCACAACTTTTCCACTCCCTCTTTCTCCCTCCCTCTTTCCTGTTGAGCAGCATAAGCTGCCACCTGTGCTCTGAGACTCCTTGCAAACCGAAGCCAAAAGCAGAAGGTGGGCCCTAGCGGACAACAGAGGCAGTGGTAGATCTGCAGATCTTTTTCAGCATCAAGTTCACACCAGAAAGATTATCTGAAAAAATATTAGACTCCCTGGCTCCCTCCTCAACAATGCACGGCTAAAATCCAATTAACAGGCACTAAAAGCAAGTTCCAGAGAAAACCGACTTATCCCCATCATGACCACTACCTTGATTTTTGAAGTATCACCTTTGGTTCTACTGTTCTGCTTAGGGATAAAACCTGGTGCCACTCATGACAAGGTAACATCCTGTTCCTTTTCTGAAGCACCTGTTAACATCCTGACTGTCCAATGGAATAGAATTTGGGAAATGGTAGTTAAGTTCACAGAGAATTAATTCTTTGCCTTAATAGTATTGGTTAATATTTGCCCTTTGTTTACTTTTAAAGGACAAAGTGCTAATTTACATGAACTAACTCCTTGAAATCTCACAAAAATTCTACAAGACAGAGGCTGTTATTGGATCCCCAGGTCACGTTAAGGAAAGTGAGACTTGGCGAATTTGAGTAACTGACCCAACATCACACAGCAAGGGCACGGGAGAACCAAAATTTGACCCACTACTGACACCAGGATGGTTTTGTCTCCCACTATGTTTTGGAATAACCTCTAAATTATTATCTTTTTTATTTTCAAAATGCAAAAATGACCACATTATTCTGGAAACTCCTAATAGCAGGCTGATTCTAAAACATGTAAGCCAAAAGAGCCCAGTTACCCACAGCCACAATGTTGCACCCGCAGAGCATTTAAAAAAAAAAAAAAAAAAAAAAAACACAACGAAAGTGGTTCGCTTGCAAGAGGAAGGCAAAGATAAGAAATCAACATTTGTTACCAGTTGATTTCTTGATGGCAGCCATTCTTTCTGGAGTGAGATGGAATCTCAATGCTGTTTTAATTTGCATCTCTCGAATGACCAGTGATGTAGGGCATTTCTTCATGTATTTATTTGCCACTTGTATTTCCTCACCTGAGAAGTGTGTGTTCATCTCAAATGCCCATTTTTGGATTGGATCTTTGAATTTAGGGAGTCTGATGTTTTTCAGTTCTTTGTATATTCTGGATATAAGTCCTTTGTCTGAGGGACAGTTGACTAAAATTCTTTCCCATTCTGTGGGTTTCCTTTTCACTTTGTTGGTGATTTTTTTTGAAGTGTAAAAACTTTTTAGTAAGATTCTCAAGATCCCAGTTGTTGATTCTTTAAAGTACTTCCCGTGTGGTTTACGTTTTGTTCATGAACTCTTTGCCTACCCCTGTGTCTTCAAGATTTCTACCTACTTTGTCTTCCAGTAGATTTAGTGTTTCTATTTTAATATTTAGATTTTTGATCCATTTTGACTTTAGTTTAGTGCATGGCAGTAGACATGGGACTAGTTTCAGTCTTCGACATGTGAAAGGTTAATTTTTCCAGCACCATTTATTAAAGAGGCTATGTTTCTTCCAGTGAACACGTTTAGCCCCTTTGTCAAATATAAGGTGGCTGAGTGTCTTTTTAATTGTATTTGCATCTTCTAATCTGTTCCATTGACCCTCAGGTCTATTTTTTTGCCAGTACCATGCTAATTTTATCATTGTAGCTTTGTAGTACAATTTCAAGTCAGGGATTGAGATAGGGAAAAAGGAATATTTTTCCACTGTTGGTGGGAGTGTAGACTAGTGTGGCCACTGTGGAAATCAGTGTGGGTGTTCCTCAAAAAACTGGGATTGGAAGTTCCATTCAATCCCGCACTTCCCCTTCTGGGTATTTTCCCAGAAAAATTGAAAATGTCATGTCACAGTGATAAATGTGCACCCATGTTTATAGCAGCACAATTTGTGATAGCTAAATCTTGGAAACACCCAAAATGCCCATCAACTGCAGAATGGATGAAAAAGATGTGGGTTTTTTTATACAATGGAATATTACTCAGCTATAAAAAAGATGATCTTGAGGCTTTTATAGGTAAATGGAGCCAACTTGAGACTATACTTATAAGTAAAATAAATCAGACTCACATTTGTAACATGTCTCCCTAGTGTAAAAAATAGATAACAATAATAAAAAACTGAAAGGGTAGTAAGATCCAAAACGTACAATAGGTATTATAATAATGAAAGGGAAACAAAGTGCTCAAAATTAAAGAGCAACTAGGATAGGGAAAGGAGAAATGAAAGAAAGGAAAAGATTATATGTATGTAGGTATATACATATAACTGTATGTATGTATAAGTGTGAAAGAGATAACTATGCTACTAATTCTGTTAGTTCATCAAGAATAGTTTGTGTTGTCATTATTTGATTGTCTGATCATTTTTATGCCTAGATGTGGTAACTTGAACCACTACTTGTAAGATAACAATATACAATATGTTACCTAGTGTTGATTTCTTACTTTTTTTGAAATTCTGTATTATTTCTACCATTTTTTATGTTTTGCTTTTTAAAATAAAAAAGATAAGAAATCAAATCTTTTTTTTTTTGAGACAAGCCTTCACTCTGCAGTTCAGGCTGTCCTTGAACTCACTTTGTAGCCTCAAATTTGCAGTGATCTTCTTGCCTCAACCTGCCAAGTGCTGCGATTACAGGCATGAGCCACGATGCTTGGCTGTTTTTTTGTTCTAAACTTACAAATCACACTTTTTGAAAGTGGAAAATATCTTGCATGGTTGAGCTTTTGCAGGCTCTACTTTAGACCAAGATGCTTATGGCATCATTTAGTTAGAACATACGTCTTTAACAAAAAAGAGGGTTGGGGCTCCAGGACAATGAGGCTTTCTGCAGAGGGAGAAGTCTCTAGATAATCACCCAGCCACTGATGAGGATCTCAGCAAATCAACAAACATCAGTGTGCTTCAAAACTGTCTATCTAACCTCTAAGCACAGGAAATGTTTTTCCTGCATTCTGCTTCATCCAGTGTGGGAACAATCCTGGGTCTGACAGTTATCTTTCTAACCCAGCTGCAGTGAAGTGCTCTTGCAGCCCTGACAATATTCTCTGGTGCACCAAAGGAAGTGAATAATAATTAAAGGGCCCTTTGGACAATATCCTTCTATCTGAGGAATCATATACTCAAATAATCTAATTTGTAAAACCTCTTCACTACCTTCCTGCCTGGCTTCCATTTTCTTTTGCATATATTTTCACTACTCAACTAATGATGGATAGAGGGAATTAAGACATGGTTGATTGCATCTCATAAAGGCACTTGGAGGCATTAAAGATCGCTAGCATCTTTTTTCTTCCCAACACTTTCTAATGTAATGTGTTCTCTGAACACATGTGTAAGACACACATTGATATTAAAAGCTGCATTCTATAGAGCCTAATAAAAAGGATGCCACATCAAAAACCAGAGTTAACATCAAACATGTCCTATAATCATTTAAAGGATTAGAATAAAGGAACTGGTGTGGGGTTGATGCCACCAAACTGCCTTCTGTCACTGCCTCCACCTATAACAGTGAAGATAAACAGCCTTAGAGAGATGATGGGACTACAGTGCTTGTGACAATGTGAGAGCCACCTAGCAACACACATTTTGTCACCAATCACCCCCCAGCTAAATATGAACAAATGCATGGAATGATGAAGATTGTTGGTACATTTGTATGTCCTCCAGAAGCAAAATCCTGTTGAGGACATTTTTCTTTACTAAATTAACCGCTCAGACTTACAACCTGTTATATGAAACCTACAGTTGTAGATCACTGGTATAAAAATGAACCAGCCTCATCTATTTAGAGGCATAAGAGTGTGGTCGCTTTGTTCTTGGGCTCTGTCATAGACTTCTGGGACCAAATGCTCCTACTGAGTGACCTTGGAAAAGTTACTCGGCCTTTCCAAATCCCATTGTCTTCACTGTGGAATGGGTACTCAATAACAGCCTCTACTTTCTAGAATGTGAGGTTTAAAGTAGCTAGTCCATGAAAATTAGCACATTTTCTCTTGAAAAGTTCATGAGGACCAAATATCAACCAATATCATTAGGGCAAAGGAGAAATAATGTGTAAATTTAAACTACTATTTCCCAACACTATTCCATGGAACGAGCAAAATGTTAAGAAAGAGCAAAAGATTATCAGGTCAGGGAGGGATGTCATGGGTATAAGCAAAGTTGACCTGGCTTCTATGACTTCAATAAGTTAGAGAGTTTGTGAATATTATGTGATTGAGTAGAATTTTGTAAACTCAACTTGGAAATGAGCTAAATAACCTGCAAATGATATGTACAGCACATTCAAGAAGCATCTAAGGATGGGCTCTGTCAGAGCTTTAGCATAAGGTCCAAAGAGAAGCAGGAAGCCAGGCATTTTGGTCCACACTTGTAATCCCAGACTCTAGAAAACTGAGGCAGGAAGATCACAACTTTGAATATGTCCTGGGCAAATTGTCAAGATCAGCCCCCAAACAAATAAATAAAAAGGGCTGAGGATATAGCTCGTTAAGAAAACCACGGTATTAATCAATGTCCAGAGAGAAGGGAGAGACACACAGAGACAGAGAGACAGAGAGAGACAGTCAGAGAAAGAGAGAGAGAGAGATTCAGAATAGCACTGAAGCTGGCCAAATTTAAAGGAATGGTGGAAAAGTGCAGAGTTCAGTTTAGATGAAGACTCAGAAAGGAAGCTGGGTACAAAGAAAATCTCTCCAAAGCTTAAGAATGTCATCTGAAGAACAGAAATGGTAAAAACTTGAACTATGTTCTGATTGCTCAAGATAAATATGATTTTAATGGCAATGGTAGCCAGTGCTGATTTAAAAGGAGAAAAAAAATTGGTGAATGTCTCAGTATGGCTCTAAAACTAAGTACCACCCCCAAGAAAAATCTTCATGGTTACTCCTGAGATCCAGCATACCTCCCACAAAACACTAAATGGAGATCCAAGAGACCAGATCAATGTTAATTCTCTTCCTTCATCTTGGGGCTCAAACATCAGCCAGTGTGTCAGGCGGAAATCCTAGGACACATCTTAGGTTCTGTGGCCAGCGCAGGGAAGGAGTCCCTCACCCACAGACATCTACTTCACTTCTCTGGGAACCCAATTCTTACCGAAAGTGACCAAATCCATCTTGACATCACATGAAGTTCTGGATGATTTCTGACTATTCTGAAATTCACTTGACACTTTCAAAGAATGAAATCCTACCAGCCCAAAATTGTGCACTTAAAAGCAAGCATATTGCTAAAAGCAGAACGCAGAGGAAGAGCCTAAAAGTGTGTGGCAATAATTGATTCATTTTATGAAGTATATATAGATGGCTATTTTAGAGAGAAGGGTGGCTCTTGTTGGCTTACTTTAAAGTTATCAGTCTGATTGCATGAAACTGAATTGAGCACAAAATGTGATATACCATGGTGTCTCATTCATTCATAGCAAATAGCTTCCATTTCTTTTGAAATTATAGTGAAAAGTAAAACTTCATGGAAGAAAACATACTCACCATTCAAGAATCTTGGTGCATTTTCTGTGAGCCCCAAGTCTGCCCAAATCAAAGTAGAAGATACTCCTGGAATGAGTTTATTCTTAAGTAAGCCCCTCACTCTCCAAGAAGCCAAGACACTTGTACAACCCCCAGGTTTTAAACAATGAAAAGGGCAAATCCTGATGAGCAGAAAAGGTGACTATCCCAACTTCCAGTGTTCCCCCAGATGAAGCCAATAACACTCAAATGAGGCCTTTTCTTTACAAAGAAACGTGTCTTCCCAAGGAAGGAACCGTGCAGCCGATTAAGACATTTCCCCAGCATTTGCTAACCTACTTACAGGCATCATTGCTCCCTTGGGCCTTGGGACCCCTCCACCTTCCTGAACGGAGTAGCTGAATAGGTAAATGGGTTATATCAGGCCAGGAAATCAATGTGTATACTGTGTTCTCAGCCACAGATGAGCATGTCGAAGCCATTTTATTATAGCTCTAGGAGCTGTATTGATCCAGCTGTAACTACTCAGAGGTGGCCAGCAATCCAATGAGGACGCATCCTTCTGTCCATCCAGCTGCCTCTTTCCCCCAGTCGTGCTTAGCGAGTAAGCGTTTGCAGATTGGATTAATTTAATGTTTGCTTAATGAAAACTGACTACCCTGGAACTTAAATGCTATTAATTACTAGGAGAATCCAGAACTAATCCTCTAATACTGTGAGGCCAGGGAGCACCAGCAGCCATGCAGAGAAGGGGAGCTCTGAGGGAGAATCCGTTTGTCTTTCTTTCCAGATGTTCATTGTGCTTCCTTCTCCATCCACTTCCATCACCACCCACTTTCCCAACACAGCCTTCTAAAAAAAAAAATATATATATATATATATATATATATATATACATATATATTTGCCGCTTTTGTTTCTGCTCTTTGCAACAGATATGCCATGTACATTGGAATGCGCCAGCTGGACAAGCAGAGGACTGGCCCTGAGGTCCCAGCAACATGCACCACTTGCTTCTCCAGTCTGCTCTGCTCAAATAGCACCCTGCTTTCCATCTAGCCCGTGATGTAGATGGCTGTTTTCTAGAGTATCTGGTGTGTCTCCAGGACAGGGACTCCACCTTATCAATCTGTGCTCAGCCCCCAGCATCCAACACTATGCCTGGCACAATGAAGGCAGCAGAAGTATTTGCAGAATTGAATTTTCAGAGAAGACAATGGCCCCTGCCCTGGGCTTTATGTTTAAGAAGTTCTATGATGCACTGAAACCCTCCAGGGACAGTAGCTCATAGGTTTAAGTTTAACTGTCACCTCCTACAAATCCACCATCTTACCTGTCCTTAGAAAGATAGCAGACTGTTTCCAGAACCAAGATCCAATGACTGTCTTGCTCATGAATTAAATGCCAGCCCGGGAGGAACATGAGAAGGTATTTCAACCCCCAAATCTATTGCACTGTTTGGCAAAAGTGTTACCCAGAGCCACAAAAATGCCACACAGTTCAGCCAGAGGGCTACTATGAGACAGAAGAGATAATGCTAAAACCTAAAATGTGTGCTTTGCCCCAGTAATGCCAGGGGCTTTCATCTAACTTCTATTTCTCTAAAGATTTTTCATAGGCCATCTCTCTTGAATACCTCATCTTTAGCAGTGACTGATCCCAATACCTAATATATCTATGAACAATGCACGGCAAGATCTGCACTCCAAAAGGAATTCCTCTGCTGGGCACTCCTCAAAGCAGGAACTCTCTGAAGTACTACTGTTTCTTGTCCCCACCTACTACTGAGGGACCAACATTTTACAAGGGTCACAAACTCAAATGGCTGCCAGGACACAGCAGGCAAAATAACTGACCAAATCACATAGCATGTGTGTCAATAGAGAGTACGAGGCCCACAGAAAATCAGGGAGAACTTGCTCCACTGCAAGGGGCTGCTGTGACTGAGTTTCCCCTGATTTCCCACAGAGCACAGGCTCAAAAGGAACAAATCTTCCTTCTGCGTGACATCTCTCCAATAGGAAATGCCAGCAACCAATCCATCTCTAGAATATACACTCATCATTCCAAGAAGGTCTAGAGTTGGTCAGTGATATTGTACCAGTGTTAATTTTCTGGTTTTGATAAAATGCTGTGGTCACATAAGATGTTATCACTGGGGAAAGCTGAGGAGCAAATACATATAGAACCCTGTGTGTTAGGTTTGCAACTTTTTGTGAGTCTAAAATGATTTCAGCATGAAGAGTTTAATGTATACATATGCATACACACACACACACACACACACAGTGAGGGACGAAACTCAATAAGTCATAAGTTTCCTCCCCTGTTTGTTGATGCCCTTTGCTACATTCATCCAAATGAGGTCATAGCCATGGTTCCTCCTAGGCCAAACAGGACAAAGACCTCAGGATCTAGCCCAAAACCCTCCACACATGGCCAAGCTCACCTGTTGACCCATGTCTAGAACCTGTCCTCTAGAGGTAACACTTGTTGCAGATTTAGTTCACTGAACCTTTACCTTTTCCAGCTTCCTGGAATCAAATCAGCACAGCACTACACTACATGTACTAATTCATATGCATTTTGCACCAATAATTCTTGCTTGATGAATAGAGCACCCGGCTTACAATTCAGCCATGGTGTGGTAAATTACACTGGCCAGATTAACTGTACAAAGAACATGTCTCAAAACAATGATTTCACTTCAAGCTAAGGAGGAACAAGTGCCCTTTCTTTCATTTCTAAATTACATTTTCAATCATAAATATTGAGAATTACATTTCTGATCACTGCTGTCACCTTGTGAATAGTGGCACATAAGCCCCACAGACACACAGGTTTTTACAAAAGGAAAACAAGGGCTATTAGAACACACAAACCACTTAGAGTTTTAAAGGACTTGTTTCCCCAGCCCACAGATTATAAAAAGATGGCACCCTTTGGAGCTCGTAGAGCCAGGCAATGGCCGTTGTGCTTGTATATGGGTTTTTCAACACTGGAAATCATTACTCTGGATGCATTTTACCAGCTTTTGTGTATGAGCTGTTCCAAGGGTTTACAGGTAGGTATTATGCATGGCCATTAGCCCTGAGAGGTCTTCTGCCTGGAAGACCCCTGAAACATCTGAGATTTTGACTACACACAAATGATTGTTTTAATGTGCAGGCAGGTTATCAAGCTCGCCTTCCTCTCAAATAGTAAATAAAGTCCAAATTGTAAGGATAGATCATTTAAAGGAAAAAAAGAATGAGAAGTTCTGATTACTTGGCTGAGGCACTGCAGGAAAGACTCAGAGCCGGGCCCATGGTCCCAGCCAGGAGAAGGGAAGGCTATAAGAGGTTACAGAAATACATGACCAGAAATGGTGAGCTGGTTCAGTTGCGGGTATTTGAAATGAAGATGAAAGTAGAGAATTTTCCAGCTGGGCATTGTGGAACATGACAGTAATCCCAGCACTGGGATGTGGGATACAGCTGAGTTGAAGAACTCATTGAGTCAGTGGACAGCAAAGCATTCGCCATCTTTTCTGGGAGAATGAGAGTACATTGTGGTGCTACTCTGGGGATGTATATGGACCCATGCCTGCAGAGGCAGCCCAGAAAGAGAAGCAAGAAATAGGAAGCTGGGTGTGGTGGCACATGCCTGTAATCCCAGAACTCTGGGAGGCTGAGGCAGGAAGATCCCAAGTTCAAGCGCAGGCCAGGCAACTTAGCAACTTAACATGGCTGTGTCCCAGAATAAAATGGGTGGTGGTATAGCTCAGTGCAAAGACCCTGGTTTCAACCCCCAGCATAGCCAAAAATAAATAAATAAAAATAAGTGAGAGTGTTTGCCTACAAAGAAGACACCAAACAGGCTACCCAATCAATAAATTGCAACTTTCAAAACGTACTTCCAGAGTTTCCAGATATGACCTATACTAACTCCAACCGTTCTCTGTATCTACATACCAGTCAAGCACATGGATGAGACACCCATTCACTGACACATTAATCTTGACACCTTACCTGCATCTAGTGTGGATGTACTGACCTTCCCACCAGGCCAAATCAAGGGAAAATCAATCCCTAGCAAAGTTATGTGTGGAATATACCATATCACAAAGACTAAGCCCTCAGTATAATCTTGCAACCTTTTATTGCAGAGTTCCCTGTTTCAAAGTTTAGAGTCCTGCAACTTCAGAGGGCAAAGTATTCCTTAAACATGGAGTTTTGCAGGCCCTAATGTGGAAGTATCTGTATGCCGCCATCCATGCTCTGCCAGTATCCCCTTGGCACTGACACTAAAGGCAGGTATCAGGGTATTCTGCATAAATGCACCCAAGAGCTACTGCCCTGAAGCAGCCCTCTACCTGGGATAGATGGGAATTGGTGGATTAAAACCCAGGCATCTTCTCCCTTAGGTGGAATGACTCAGTCTATATTTGCAATCTCCCAGAGTTCCCAACTGCACAGAGCAAGACCTATGTCTGCTTCCTTCTCTCCCCTTTCCCAAGCCAGTTGGGACAAGGGCCCAAAGCCTGGCTGTGTTGACAAGGCTCTCCAGAGAGGAAACAGAATGGAAGAGAGGATTAGAGAGGCAGAGACATTTTAAGGAATTAGTTCACTTGCTTGTGAAAGTTGCAGAAGTCCAAAGCCTACAGGGCAGTCAAGAAGGCCTGGAGACCCAAGAAAAGCCAGTGTTGTTGGTGAAGACCAAACGGTCTGCTGACAATTCCCTCTTGCTCTAGCTCATTGGAGGTCTGTCTCTTGTACGGCTCAGATCTTCAACTGATTGGGTGAGTCCCACCAACATTACAGAGCATGATCTGCTTTGTTCAAAATCCACTCCCTCAAATGTCAGTCTCCTCCAAATACACACTAGAAGAAACATCCAGAACAATTTGAACCAAATACTTGTACATCATGGCCCAGGCAAGTTGACACATGAAATTAACCATCACACCTCCCTCCCCCATTCCCTATCAATCTGTCCCAGGATCACTGCTCAAAGAAACAATTTGCATTCCATTCCGCTTCTGGGGGAATCTGACTCAAAGACATTGTATTTTGAGTATAGTATGATTCAGAGAGTAAATGTGAGTACATATGTCGACAGCCCTCATTTAAAGCCCAGGGGCCCATGAAAGAATTTGGCTGCAGATTGGGAATGGCTGTGTCACTGGTGGTAGATTTCAATGTCTGGAAAGGCCCATGCAATCGCCGAGCAGTGAAAACACAGATGTTCCCAAAGTCATCGATCATGATTTTACAAGTCCACCACAGTCTTAATAATGACACAGATATTAGGACCACGCCATCCATAAAAGTCCCTCTCCATTTGTTTGCATGCAAAGTCCCCACTGAATCAAGACTCTTATCTGAAACCCAACCAAGTGCCAAAAACAGCAAAGATTCCATTTAAAAACAACACCTTTATCCAAGGGCTTAGAAAACGTTCACAAAAGAAAATATATTTTTGACATCCCTAAAAATACACGATCATATTCTCTGTGGCAAGACAGAACCAAGTGACTCATTGAAATCATAAAGATCGAAAATCACAGCAAGGCTGTCTTCAAACGAAAATTGCCAGAAGATATGTGTATTTGGTTGTCCTGAGCACCCTGGGCAGTCATCTGCCCCATCACCAGACTCGAATCATCTAAAGTTGAAGATCATCGCCTCCTCTTTGGATTTCGTTAGCAGATATCAGATTAATAAAAAGTTTAAAAGTGGACTGCCTTCCCCCGAGATTTATTAGGCCTCCTCCGTGGGGCTGAGCCGGGAATGGCAGCCGACACTCTCATTTCTCCAGAGCTCTCTCTGTCATCTCCCTCTGTGGTCCCTGAAGTCTGCCAATTAAAGACCTCCTCCATGACATTCCGCTGCTGAAGTTATGCACACATAAATCATGGTAATAAGAGAAGATTGTTATGTTAACCTTCGCCGTGCAACTCTTTTTCTTTTGTGAGAAATATGAAAAGCATTCATTTGTCTGGCACCAAGGAAGCGATTTCCCAGCAGATGCCTGGGAGGCCCACGGGACGTTACCCCTTCCTGGTGGTTACGTAGGCGGTGCCTCTCGCACCAGCAGGCATTACTCAACTCCCAACGCAGAGCAACCAGGCCATAAAGCAGGCGGCATTACGTCAGAGACAGGATGCTCTGAAATAAATGGGGAGCCGGTTCGATCTAGAGGAACATTTTGCCATGTTTAACCAAGCAAAACTAGAGACATTACTGAGCACACAGTCTCAAAGGTCAATTCATAAGGAGACCAGTTCTGGGGAGGGGAGACAGGGGCTTTCTACCGCGACAGGTGGAAGCGGCCCCAAGGTGACTGGAGTTTCGCTCTCCGGACAAGGGGCTGGTGTGCAGCGACTGTGAATTTCACTTCGATATGAAAGATTACAGCCTCAGGCCAAGCCCCTGGGAGCAGGTCCCTACAGCTGCCCAGGACCCGAGACTCAAAGTGGCCACTGCTGCGTGGCTGCTGGCCTCAATGAAAACCTCACGGGCTGGGCTCAAAATCTCATAGAGATTTAGCTCTAACAAAAAAAAAAAAAAAAAAGACAGAAAAGAGAATTCTTTATCAACAACAGAATAAATATTAATGATGCATTAATTAGTTATGTCTACATGTTAACTTTAGAAGACAATATTAATTGAAAGATTTAAAAAAGAAAACTTAAGCATGAACTGAACTGTTTCTTTCTGAAATATTCGGTCAGCCACAATCACCTAACCCAAGGCTGGGGTGCCCCCAGCTGATGGCTATGGGTGACCTGCCAGCCACAGCAGCCCCCCATTCAGAGACCAACTCTCTTCAGATGTCCAGCCTTGGTCAGTAACTCCTAAACACCTGATGTTTAAGACTGCAACGCAAACACATCCACCTTTATAGGGCAAGCCTGGAGCTCGAAAAAAAAATTTTGTTTTTTTTTTCTCTTCAATTACATTAATCTAAAGGAATTAAATATTTCAAAAAATTAAAAAAATGTCTGAGTGGAAGGAGTGGAAAGGGTTGATGGTAGGGGATAGAACACAATTTCTCTTATCACTGATTTCACAATCAGAATAAAATTGCAGTGTAGTTCACTCCAGAGCCATCCACTTGCCCTTAGAATATTGGCATGTCTTGTAACAAGGTCCTAAAATAACAAATTGCACTTGATTCTACTGAACTCTCTGCACATGTCACTTTTTTAAATGTCATTTTCTTATTTCCTGCTTTTTCCTCCTTCAAAATACAAAGGAGTGTAGCCAGGTGTGGTGACATAAACCTGTAATCTCAGCACGTTGGGAAGCTGAGGCGGGAGGATCACATGTTTGAGCCCATCCTGGGCAACTTAGCAAAACCCTGTCTCAAAATAAAAAGTAAAAAATTCTGTAGATGCAGTTCAGTGTGAAAACTCTAGGTTCAATACAGTATAGGAGATAAAAACACAGGTAGGGATAGAGGGAGAGGTAAGGGGGGGAGGGATAGTGATGGATAGAGACAGGGATAGGGAGAGGAATAGGGATAGGGTTAAGGATATGGATAGAGACAGAGATAAATGAAAGAATGAATGCCTTTCTCTTTAACCTCTGGTGTCTGAACAGGCTGACTTGCTTGGGAATTCAGGTGTTTCTTGGATTGTGAGCTTTCAGTGCTAAAATCACTTGGCAGCTAGTCACCTCCTTTAAGTAACCACCACAATTTTAGCTTAAGCTGACCCAAAACAAACAAACAAAAAACACGATTGGTTAAACACAGTTGCATAGTTTGGCAGCCGCAGATGTAGCAGCATGCTCCCCAGGCAGGGGAGATAGGTCTCACCAGGTTCCTGAGCAGAGGTGAGGCCAAGTCCCTCCTTGGCTGAGAATGATTTCTGAGAAAAGAGGACAGGCTTTCAGGTGCTATCACACATTCCAAACCATGAATTGATAAAGGCTCAAATGGCAAGAGAAACCAAGGCACCGAGCAGGTAGACCCTTTCCAACGGAGGTCTTGCAAATTGATCCAGTCTTGCAATTTAATACGATTTTCTCCAGCTACCTGCAGCCTGTATCAGAAGAAATACTCCACATGGAATGTCCAACATGGAATATCACCCCATCCCTGGTATATGTCATCAGAGCACTGTCTCACTGTAGGTTTTTTTTAAGCAAAACACAAAAAAAGGATAGAAATGACACACAATTTCAAAAAAAAAAGTAGGGAAGTTTTTATGTTTGATTAAAACACATAGGAAAAATTAATAGCATGGAACCCATGTATCTCAACCAATATATACTCTTTATAGGCAAAAAATAAATAAATAAAATCAAAGTCAAGATTCTGCCAGCTCAATAACACCAAGAATCCTCAAGCTTGGGATCTATTAAATGCCAGAGTACAGTGAGCACCTGCACTCAGATAAAGTAGGCCTCGTGCATGGAAACCCATCATGGGCTGGGTCCACACCTTCGCCCACCTGCCTAGGCTTTTACAGGCTACCCATGAGGCCTCCATGGGGCATCGCATGGGTGCATAGCACTGTGAGGTCCTTGATTAAATCACTATTGTGGGGTTTTTATTTTCTTTATGCTTTAAATTGATATTAGCTGTGTACCTGAGTTTTTTCACTAACCCATGGCCCCAGTTAGAGTTTTCTTCTCTGGAAAGGTGGGTCTGAAGAATGGAGAATACTAATAACCATGAAGAGAAGGAGGAAGACCCTCTAATACTGAGTGTTCACAATGCAACGGGCATTCTGCTAAGTGCTTCTCCTATTGTCTTGTGCCCTTTGAAGATGCCCCTTCTGCGAGTGGCATTTTTCTAAGATGCAGCCTCATTCCTTACCTCCTGTGATCGTCACAACAGGTATACCGGTATTGTCACTGCCATCTCTGGACACACAGGCACACTGAGGTTCTACAGAGGCTCAACCAGAGCCCAGCTTGCCCTAGGTCTGATTCCAGAGCCTCGCCCCATACTGCTCCCCTTGTGTAACTCTAGCCCTTTTCTACCTCTCTCCAAGCTGCATGCAGCTGACAACAGAGGAGAAGCAAGCTGGAGGGTCCTGTGCAGATGACTATACGGACAAGGGAACAGCAGGGCCTAACTTGTGCCTGCTCCCTGCTGGGGTGGGTCCCTGAAACGCACTGAGTTTGAGTGCATGTGGACATTCTGGGCAGAAACAGGCAGATCTCTTCAGGGAACCATTTGTCCCATGAAAATACCCACATGACTGGCCCAGGTGAAGCCTGGAACGGATCCTCCATGACCTGTATCCTCCCCTTCCTTCCTTCCAGGCCACCATGTCTGACCACTGGAGCTGGCAGACTGCAATCCAGGGAGGTGACTGATGTGAATCCCCTTCCGGCCACGGCCCAGTGAGTAAACCCATGCACCATCTTCTCCTTGCACTTGTTTAAGTTTATTTAACATCTGAGCCTTGCCTGTTCAACCTCAAAAATATCTCAGCTATGTACATACTTCATTCTGAAGAGCTTCCTTGAACACTATTTATTAGTCACTTTGATCTAATTCATCATACACAAAAATCTCCAACAAGTACCAAGAGTCCTCACAGGGGAGATAGTAAAAGTCTGCCTAAACCCCTGTTTCCCACAGCTTGGGCTGCTGGTGCCACGGGTTCAAAAATGTAATTAAAAGAAGACTGTCGATTGCACCATTGTCAGAGTGCCCTGTCACCCCCCACCCCGCCCCCAAAAGAGAGGCGGGCTTTCATCAATTTCCCCCTCCATGCCAAAGTTTTGGAGAGACCCTTCACTTTATAAATCAACTCACAGCTTAGAACATCCTGGCAGCCCCTTCAAGGAACCGATCGGAATGACAGGGAAAGAGAGGATAACCATCATAGCTTGACTGGATACAGGTGTTTGCGTTTACAGACGAACCGCAAACGCCTGGATCTTTGACAGGCGTTGATGCTATCAGTGAATCGCAGCTATTATTGGCTCCGGTCGCCAAGGGCTGGGGGGCCCTTCCCTTAGCAACATCTCTGAGGCTGATAACATTTGGCTGAACTTTTCAGATCGTAACCTCCCTTCTGACTTTCTGCAGTCAAATCCGCCTAAACTGATCAGAAGAAGAGACACGCAGTGGGAAGACAAGTAAAATATTATTGACTGCAGTGTTTCATGTCTATTAGGAAGAAAGAGCAAAGAAGGGAGGGAGAACCTCACAGCTTGACAGGCTTCAAGATAATCAGGGGAGGAATCGGGGCTGCACAGTAACCCTCAACGAGGCTGGAAAACACTGGCTTACAAGAGGTCATTGTTCTGTGTGGGGAACAAACAGGGTGCCCGGCAAACAAGGGCACAATTGCACTCCTTCCGAACCCACTGCTCCTCCTTCTCTTCCTCTTCCTGGTCGGTAGCCCCAGCTCCTACAGCAAAGCAGGGCATGTGAAACAAAACCAGCACCATAGCTGGAGGAAGGGGAGGGTTCTGCCCCTCCTCATCCTGAAGCCTTTGGTCTCTGGATGCCATCATCTGTGCTGGCCTCTCTGTGCACCCAGGAAGCCTCTTGCAGCACAGAGGAGAGACTTGTAGGAATGGGCCATGCTGCTCTTGAAGAATTCGTCTTTGGCAACTGGTATTTTCAATTTGCACTTTATTATCCGGTACCAGTGTGTATGTTGGGGGCACGGTTGCTAGAAGGATCTCCCTTTGCACCAAATGACGCTGAGATCAGTTGCCAAGACCTGCTGGGACTCCACAAATGGGACACTGGATAGAAGACATGCTTCCCATTGCCCTAAGACCACCAGGGAGGACAATAAACCCCACCTGATTACCAAGATGCAAGGTCAAGTTTGCCATCTGAAACAGAGGGCAAGGTCTCAGGCACAGACTCAGTTAAAACAGGGCTGCCAGCCCCACAACCACTTTTATTCACCCCTTGGATTCATTGGTAAACTAACAGGCACTGCACAAGGAGGCCCCAGGAAAATCCCTGTAACAATCTCTATCATCCTTTGAGTATAATTCACTACAAAGCTAACTCTCTTTGGGGACCAAGTCTGTTTTTTCAGACATGTTTATATTTTGTATATCAGAAGTCTTGTTCACAGCGAGTGGTTTTTTGAATTCCCATGAATGTGTCCTTCAGCTGGGGGAACACCTCTGACCCTGAAATTGTGTAGTTTTATCAAACAGAACCTCCTACCCTGCTGAAGGAGGAGGCGGAGTGACGTCGTCACAGAAAAACTCAAAACGAGAAACATAGAATCAGAAGACAACAATACTAGGAAGAAGTCACCATTTTCAATTATTTATCCCACTGATAGGGAAAGTGAGGCAGAAAGAGACACTGGAGTCTACACATAGTAAATTCCCCTGTGGCCCACCCCTGCCTCACAATACATTTAGCTATGAGCTCATCTAGGCTCTAGAAACCTCCCAGAGCAAGACTCCACCCAACAGGAGTGTTCACCTACTCCCTAAGCACTTACCAGGCTCCATCAGAGCCCCTTCATTGAGCCAGGACCAGAAATCCTGGGCCAAACAAGTTTCCATCTCTATAATACACACAGTCAGAGGATTCTGTAATTCCTCTTCTCCATGCCCAATGCTTAACCCACACTTACTCCTACCCCTCACTGCCCTGCACTTCTTCATCCCTGAGTCTTCCCCACCTATCATCTTCCCAGTGCTTGCTTGCAAAAGGACCTTCTAGAACCTGGCCCTAGATGATGATGACGATGATGATGATGATGATGATGATGATGATGATGATGATGAGAAGGAGGGGATGGCAGTGACAATTATTTATTAGACTTTGCCCCAGCCCAAGGCTTCACACAGATTCATTCCCAGCATACTATGCTTTGCAACGTGGTCAGGGCAGCCCTTTCTCAGAAACACTATCATTATGCCCCTTTGCAGAACCCACAGAGCTAAAGTATCCTGCTCAGGCTCACGCAATAGAGTCAGGAATTGCACCTGATTGTTCTTGTAGTTCAGTCGCCCTTGCCCAGAACTGTTCCAGAAGAGAGCAGTCACATCACTAAGAGGGTGACTACTCTCTGAATTCTTAGATCCCAAGACCACCTTTGCCCACAGGTATCTCTCCTCCCAGTCTCCAGGGATTCAGGAGATCTCCACAAACATGATTTTGATTCCCTGCTCCTTGCCTCAACCTCCCCTTGGCTGTTCTCCTTTCCAGCTCGGGCCAGAACTCACAGATCTCTGTTGGACACTCAATCCTGTTACCTCCTCCATCTTTTTATCACTCAGCCTATAAAGCTTAACCCTGCTCAGTCCTCCTTCTCCTACCCTAACCTTGCTGGCTGAGCACTGATGGCAAAAATCCCAGCACCATGCAAGGAGGGGCCCCCAGCTCAGCTGGGGCTTTGGTGCCCCCATCAGGTCTTTCTGCCTCTGTCTTTGGTTCCCTGATTCCTCCCAAAGGCACTGGTGACCCTCATTCTATCCTTCCACCTATTTGAACTTAGCGATATTCATGATTACACCTCCTTGCCTCCAGTCCTACTGAGAATCGTGTGGAAGACCACACTTCCCGCCCTGCTCTTTCCCACATTCCATGGTTCTTTCTTTCCCCTACTCCAATCTCTATCACCACAGACCCAAGGTCATCCCATCATAAACCAACCAACCAACCAGTCAGTCAGTTACTCTTGCGTGACAACATTGTTCCACTCACTTATTTAAAGGGAACGTGAGTTCCACACACCCAGAGCTAATGGACAATTCTCGGTTACATGATGGACTTCTGAGCTACGTATTTTACTGGGACCACTCCTGCTATCTTGAAACTATTTCCTTGTTCTCTACTTTTCTTCTTTCCTCTGCAACCACTCAGGCTCAATTCTCTCCATTTTGTCTTTGTTTCTACCTGCACCTTGATAATAGTGGTCCCCAGGCCTCCTCCTGTACCCATTCTCCCCTCTCACCACTTTAATTGCCACTCCAGGTGCCAATCCAAACTCTTCCCACAGACTGCAGCCTTTAGTCTCAACCCACTGGACAGCTCTGGTTGCCTTTACCAAGAGCACATCTTGATACATTTCCAGGGTCTATGATTTTTTTCCAGTGATTTGATAATTTGGATTCAGGTTACTGTCTGGCTTCTCAAAGTGATTGACCATGGGCATAAAGTGTGCTGATAACAAACAGTGGGTGCATCTTTGTGTCAAGTTTGGTAGATTTCTCATGGCAATTAGTGGGGAATTACCCAGCACCTGCTGGTGATGAGGGCAGCTTCAGCTCTGATAATCCAGGCTCTACCTGGGACATGTTATTCTCCGTGTGCATATGTGTGTGTGTGTGTGTGTGTGCGCGTGCGCGCATGCATGTGTGTGTTTTCACATTTAGAAAGTTTTTATTCACTTATCTTTTTGTAATGAATTCTGCTTATCTTGAAGTCAACCTTGTTGCTCAACTATTTTGTCCTTTTATTATTGTGTGTTTGCAACACAGAATAGTAATGGTGGCTTGGGGGAACTGGTACACACATATAACATATCTTGATCATTTTCAAACACTTTGTACTCCATTATGTCCTCCACTTCTCTAATCCTCTTCCCTAGCTCTAATAGTCTTCCTTCTTGTTTCCTACCATCTCTCCTTTATTTCATTCATTCATTCACTTAATTTTTGGGTTTTTCATATAAGAAAAAATATGGGATATTTAACTCTCTGTGTCTGACTTATTTTGTTTAGTATTGTGGTCTCAGGTTCCATCCATTTTTCTGCAAATGACTTTATTCTCCCCAATGGCTGAATAGTATTCCATTGTGTATACAGACCACATTTTCTTTATCCATTTATCTTGCATCTAGGTTATTTCCAGAGAGATTTTTAAGGAAGAACAAAGTCTTCCATGTGATCTTCCATGATATCAGTGGCTGTGTCCATCTAGCTTTGCTCTAATGTGATTTCCCCTTATACCTATTCTGAACCTGAGCCCTTCGTTTAAGAGAAATAAAACACTGATGAATAAGCAGTGCTATCCTTCAGTGTTCCTAGCCTTAGTTTGTCCAGTGTACATAGGCAAACACGTGAGCCATAGATGGTTCTGCCTCTGGCATGAGCCCCCATTCACAAGCACTCCACTAGGAATGGGGTAACCCTTATAGTTGTGTAATGCCACAGCCTATGAGAGTATCAATAGACAGCTGCTTTAAGGAACACCTGGTGTTATGGTTTGTATCTGGATCTCTCCCAAAAACCTCATGCAGTCATAGTGGAGAGAGGGGCTCTTCAGAGGTGGCTGAATCTGGAGTTTGTGACTGATTCATGGCCCAATGCTGGGATTAAGGGTATAAGTACTACAGCCCCCTAGATTGGGTAGCCTGCATACAATATAAGGAATGGAAAGAGCCTTGCCTCTCTCTCACTTATTGTTCTTGCTGTCTTCTGTCTTCCATGAATTGCCCTCCTCTGTAAAGCCACCGTGCCCCAGAATCAGTTGATTATGGACTGAAACCTCTACAAACTGTGAGCTAAATAAACCTTTCCTCCGTTATCCTTGAGTGTCAGGTATTTTGTCTTAGCAATGAAAAAAGTAACTAACACACCTAGTTAAACAGCTCTGATGATGATCAACTTTCAACACTTCTACCCCTTGTTTACATCTTGATCATGGAGTTGACACACAGCCATTGCTTGTCACTGCTGCAACTTCTGGAAGCACAGGGCAAGCAGGGAGAAGAAGGTTAACCAGGAAGCTTGCATTCAGGTGCTCCCTCTGCCAAATAATGTCTGGGTGACTTTGGGGAAGGAACTAAGTTTATCTGAGATTCAGACAATCCTTATCTGCAGAATTTTGATCACAATCCTACCCTGCATCTCACTAGGTTAATCCAAGGTTCTAACTGGGCAACCTCAGAGGTATTAAGAGGAAGCCAGGGAACAGAGAACATAACCAGTGGGGTGGTATCTTTGCAACTCTTATCTCAGCCATTCAGATGTGGCTCCCTGTGCTGGACCCACATTCACTGCCAGTTCTGTCCCATCTTCCAGTCTTCTGAGTCTCCTCTTACGGGGGACATTCAACCATCAATTTTAGGTAGGTGTCAACTCAAGTCGCTATTTGATTTCTTGTTCCATTGTATTTTCTTAAGAAATTATTTTTAAAAACAAGAATTGAGATGTGCTATGTACGTGTACCAATTCCCCACAATAAATGTACTCATTATGCACTGCAAATGTATACTAATGCAAATTTTAAAGGTTTAAAAAGAAAATCTGAACTTCCAGGCATGTAGGCACTCACCTATAATCCCAGCATGCTGGGAGACTGAGGCAGGAGTCCCTTCACAGGAGCCAATCCTGAATACAATTCCCCACTCCTGCCTGTGAATCTGTTCTCATCAGAAAGTAACAAATTCTCCATTGTGGAAATGACCTGACTTCCCTGAAACGAGTCACTATTGGTGCCTTGTTGGAATGGGCTCACTACCCAACAGAGATGGCACTTTTGCCCTTCTGATGCCACTCCCACAGAGTAGGGACAGTCATTTTCCCCTTCAGGAAGTCTTTCCTCTCCATCTCATTCGATCCTCCAACCCCTGGCAACTTCATGAGAAAACAGGAATCTAACAAATCATTCACCAGGCACAACAAATCCTATCAGCGTCCAGTGTCATTGCTCCCTTCTATCAACAATGCATCACAGTTACACTCAAACCTCTAGCTGGTTCTCTAGTGACTGTCCTCTCGCTGTGCACCAGGCCCCCCTTGTTCTCCATCTGGACTGCAGCCCCTTAAGGGATCAGTTTGGGGGCACATGGCTCAGCCTTTCAAGCACAAAGTGCCTGTAGCAAGTAGACCAACGCATCACCTTGTCCAGCTGAAAGACACATGTGTTCTGCAGTTTGGCCACCTGGAGGAAAGTGAGAAAGAAGAGAGACTGAGAAAGAGACATGAGACAGACAAAGTGCAACAAAGACACCCATGCAAGAAAGGAGAAAAGACACGAGCAAAAAAAAAAATTAAAAGCTAGTTTAAGAGAGAAGGAGGAGAGCAAGTCACACTCAGAAGCAGGGAAAGGAACCTGCGATTTAGCTCAGTGGCTTAAGCCATTTCCTGGCAAGCGTAAGATCATGAGTTCGATCCCCAGTACCAAAGGAAAAAAACACAAAAGAAGCAGAGAAAGATTATGGGAGAAAATTGACCAAGGTCTTTTCTTGAAACTATTGTTTGTATATGAGGGAATGAGGAAATGTAAGCCGAAGTTAAACAGCAAGGTCCACTTGACCCGAAGGATCCGAAGTCTTCACCTCACCCTCTGCAATCTGCCATTGTCACGCTCTGTAAACTGTAAGATGCTCCATTCTAGATCAGACAACCCAGCCGCTCCAAATTAGAAAAACTGTCCTCATATGCAAGGACAGAAATCAGAGCAATGTCAGCTTCAGTCTTGAAGAACACAGGTCTGCCTGTGTCTAGCCAGAGATTTGCCAAGCACCTTCAGAGGAGCTGCAGTCCTGAGGAGGACAGAACGATGCTGCCTTGATTCTCTGCCCCTGCGCATCCTCCATGTACCCTGAGCTTCTAAGAAGTCAGTGACTTGAAGCCATGAGGAGGGGCCCATGCTCACACCCAATGGGTTGACATAGGCACTGTCTGATGTCCCCACCTCACATCGCTCATAAATCTGAGGAAGGCAGTGCATGGGGACAGCGGAATGAGGGTCCACTAGCATCTCCATGGACCGCACCAGTGTGCAAATCCAGACCATTGCTCTGAAAACGCAGCAGTCTCTGGAAAAGTTCCCATGTGTGTCCCCTTTGTGCCCAGACCCTGCTCTTTTCTGCATGTTTTGCATTTTTTCATAAATACATACTCTTTCATCAGCAAGTGTGAATTTATAAACAGTTACTCTTATCCAGAGAAGCAGCGATGAGCAGTTTTATATAAAAGTTACATCTCCATTTAAGAAAGAATATATAATTCCACATTCCACTGTCCCTCGAACTTTATTCCCGTTTATGTAGATCTTAATACAGTTATATAGTCGCGGGGCTAAAGTCCCCTCCGGATGGTAATGAGGTCCTCTCGAACCCTTTAGCTGCTATAAAGTATGCAGAAGTTAAATGCACAGATGGAAAAAAATTTGTCTCAATTTTATACTTCTGCAAAATGGTAATTTTGTACTTAAAATGTACAAGATGGATGTTCAGAAATATAGGCTGATAGCCTAAATTATATTTGGTCATAATTTATGTAGTACAGTCCCAAAGAGATACAAAAAGGCAGAGCATAATTTATCTGCTGGAATCAGCGATAGCTTTGCTAAAACTCCCATTTATTCCATCCCCCATAGTTTTAAGCAGCCTCTGTCCTCAGGGCTCAGTCTATTTAAGTTCCCCATACTGCTGTTTGATCACATATTGTAGTCTATAATTTGCCTATCATCTGAAGCAAATTTAAGTCCCAGAAGTTATGATCTCTACATAGCAACCACTTTATTTGGTAAATGCAAAATATTTATAGCAATATAAAAACCAGATGAAAATAAAATTTCTATAATCATTGGAACATACACACTTTATCATTGGGGCTCATAAGACTATTAGTGGAGGACTAGAATGTTGCCTAATACAATTACCTTTGGGCACGCACTTGAATCTGCTGATACTTAGGAACCAAAGAAACTTTTTTCTCCAGCATCTTTTCCATTTTGACAACAGGAAGAAACATCTGGTCACAGGCTCTAGATGAGCTGCCCCAAAGAAAATTGGATGGAAAACAATAACTAGTGAGTCATCACTGAGCCCCAGACACAAAGAGGAATTTCCAAGCAGAAACCATTTGGCGAGGGCACCGCCCTGGACCAGTTCACCTCTCACTCCCCAAGGAAGTGGAGCAAACCAAGGAACCTCAGCCATTACCCCATCTTTGAGCCAAGGTCAGTGAATTCCTGTTTTAATCAAATGATAATTTGAAACTCCTTCTCGAGAGTTTCCCTCCATTCCTGATTTTCTCACACCTCCAACTTCTCTCTGTATTTGCAAAATTTTCCCTAAAGATGTTCAGTCTGGAACCTATAGTATAACCCCTTTGGAAAGCAATTCACTTTTTAAAAACTCAGTGTGGCGAGAGAAAGAGGAGGCAGGGATAGGATGGGACCCAAACTGAAATGGATACTGAAAATCAAGGGCAGTGACACTACCATAATCAATTCCAGCTCCTCACTAAGCTGCTGCTCCATGTAAGCACTGAACATGTATGCTCTCTGCTCCTCGTAAGCACCCTGCAGGGTGGTGTGCATTGTTCCTGTATAACTTACATTCAGAAGAGGAAACAAAAACCCACAGAGCTTGAGTATGTGGTAGAGGTGAAACCAACACTCAAGACTGATGCCATTCAACTCAGCAGCCTCCCCTGCTGTACTTTGTCATAAGCCAGGGCAGGACATCAAGTTTTTTAAGGCACCTAACCAGAAAGCACTGCTTCTCTCTCCTCAGACCTCTCTCCACCCACCTCAGCCCCCTTCCATCCAGCCCTCAAGGTTGCCTTCAGCCGAGTGAAGATGAAATAAAGCCTCAAATACATCTCTCTATACATCTCTCCGATAAAAACTTCAACTGAAGCCTCATATATTTTGTAGATACTAAAAGATCTCATGGCTCTTTGAAGACAAGTGTTGGCATTAATCATTGTGGTTGTTCAGATTATTTCCTCATTTTTAATATTGCCCAAGCCCTCCTACCCAAGAGCTACCATTTCAGTGTCCTAGGCAGCCAGACCCTAAGCAATGTCCTAGATGTCTTCAGATAGCTACTTCCTTCTTTCTTCCATCTTTAGTGCCCCATGTCCAAGGGAATTACCCTGTTTCAGAATTTTTCACCTAAAGATGCTTCAGCAGAAATTACTTGAGCACATATCTGAATAGAATACTGCTGAAATCTAATATTATTTCACAGTTATTTTAATCCCTGCTTTTTCCCATGTTACACTGGAAGGAGGGACTAAAAGGGGAAAAAGAGAGACAGAGATTATGATAATGTGTAGAAATGTCTCAAATAATGTGTAGAAGTGTCAGAGAGGACATAAGGGCAGAGGAAATACCTAGATCCAATATATTTCTTTATTTTATAATTATTTCAAGGCCAAATATAGGCTCATGAAGTATTACCATGGTAAGGAACCCTAATGCACAATAACTGTCCATTTTACAGTTAGGAAAACTGAGATTCAGAGCAAGGAAGTAATAAACCAGTAAGGAGAACAGGTAGGGCTTTACTGGCGTCTCCTTTGTAACATGTAAACACTGTGTGTGTTTTCAAAAGGTATGACTATTGCCACCAATTAAGATGTCAAGAATATCTGATATAAAGAACCACCCCAGAAGAAAAAAAAACATTAGGGCAAGGCTTAGGGAAGGAGATAGATTTCATTTGCCTGTGGCCTGCAAGTTGATATTCCTCTCCACCCTGGCCTGCCCACATGCTAAGAACTGGAGGGGCGTCTCTCTCTGTCTCTCTGTCCCTCTCTCTCTCTCTCTCCCACTCGCTCTCCCTCTCCCTCTCTCCCTCTCTCCCCTTGCAGACAATCCTATAAATTGTTCCATTACATAGGTGAGATTCAGTAAAGGCCAAATATTTTCCCAAGGACATGCACAGCAGAGCACACTAATATATAGTGTTACCCTAAAGCACTGATGGGGAACTCTTTAGAGCTTTCAGTGGTAATAATCAGGCCACGTGGAACACATGCCATAGTTCACCACCACTGCCCCAGAGGTTGCTCCAGAGGGAGGAACAACTAGCCATATCTCAGGGAGTGGAGGCAATGTTCAAGCTGAATCTTGCTGGCTGGTATGGTATTTGCATGCAGAGGACAATTTGTGGACAAAGCACCTAAAACCTCAGTAAATATTTGCTCAATGACCACAATCCAAGAAGGGGACAGATGTGCAATGGCCCAAAGGAGAGTGTCTTTAAAATCCATAGGAAGCTCTTCTCCAACTGTTTAGGGAAGGAAATGGTTGTGCATCACTTTCTCTGGAGTCGTTCAAACCAGCCCTGCCTCCCAGTCACCCTGCAGCCAGGAGCTTTTGATGTGCAATATTATAAAGTGCTGGAATGTGAAAGGCACCACATAAAATCAAATTCTCTTTTATTTTAAGTTGAGTGGTGCACCCGTTCAGCTTTAAAACCTAATTTCTTAAAAGTTTCAGAGGGAAAAAAAAATGTTCCTTTGCAATTGGAATCGAGTCCACATAAATTAACAAGCCAGCTATACGTATCCATCTTTCAGAACTTTCCTTGATTGTTCATTTTAATCAAGCGGCCCACATTCTTTGACTTTTCATCCTTCACTGCCCAGAATGATGCACTGCAGCTACTGATGACACACAAATGTTAATTTTACTCAAGTTCAAATATCAGCCAAAAAGGGACCTATTTTAAAAACTGCTGGGCAAACACCAGCTGCAAATGAGGAAGGAGAAATGAATCAAGCAGCACCAAGAAATTCAGGAGAGCGAAAGCCTCGGCCTTATGGAAACGCATGTTTTCACCTGGAGATCCTCAACCTCTTCGTGGCCAAGAATGGAACCGTTGATTTCCAGAGCTGGAAGGGAACTCAGACATCAGCCCAGCCTTGGCCAAGGTCATTCAGCCTGGCAGTGAAGGAAACAGTTCATCCACTTCTCCTTTGGGAAAGGAGTTTCCATAAAATGTAAAACAATACTTTTTGTACACATGCCTGCATGTATGCAGGCATGTGTGTGTGTTTGTGGAGGTGGTGGTGATGGTACTGGGGATTAAACCCAAGGCCTTTACACTGAGCTATATCCTCAGTCCTTTTTTTTTTTTATTTTTTATTTTCAGACAGGGTCTTGCTATGTCACTAAATTGCCCAGACTGGGCAGGAACTTGCAGTCGTTCTGCCTTAGCCTCTGAGAGTGCTGCGATTATAGACATGTCCCATCATCCCCAGCTAAAATGTAAAACAAAACATTTTGAGTCTTGCTATTATTTAACTGGCCTGAGAAATAGCAAGACACATCTCTGTTTCACACACACGCACTCACATTTGACTAAAGGACTTACCTTAAAACCCTAGCCCACCCTTTCACCAATCACTCCTTTCCCCTACCCCATCTCCTCTAGCGTAGAATGTGACCATTACCCAGTGAAGGCACAAGAGTGACAGTCACTCAAAGGCACTCCATCAGGAATTGTGCACTTAAAGGAAATCACCCAAGTGCACATGTGTTCACAGCCGAAATTAACTGAAATTTGTCATGTGTTTATTTGTTTGCCTCCTTGCTAAAGAAAGCTTCATCCAAAAAGAATCTCATCTATATTAATCACAGCTGCATCCCCAGACCTACAACAGGGTAGGAGTATATTCAAAGAACACTTTTGAGTGAATGTAGAAATGGAAGAATTCTAGGCTAGTGCTCACCAGGATTCTCCAAAGCAGGATTGTATTATATATTATGAAGACTCTGAACATAAAGGTCAGGGCTTGAAAGTCCCCAAGATTTTAAGAACCATTTCCAGCAACATGACCCTGTAACTAGCTGAAGATAGTTCCAGGAATCTCAGTGGTCATGCTCCTAAAACACCGCATCACATAAACAAGACATCAGCAGTGACGATTACCCGTTTCTGGGCCCATCAGAATGAACTATTCACAGTAGCAACCCATCTTTGGGAAGAACAGCCGACATCAGAAAAAAATAAATAAATAAAAAGAAAGAAAGACTCTAGCTATTCCCTGAGCGATATCCGCTGATCTTGAAATGCAGAACATGTTTCATTTGGTTTATAATAATTGTGTTCTGTCTTTTAACCCTCAACGTGTTAAGTATCGTCATTTCCTCTGGGGACAGAAAGATCTAGGGTTAACAACTTTCTCTTTTAAAAATTCATAAAGGCGCAGACAAACAGCATCACATCCAGTGGCTACGGATTGGAAGACGGCAAAAGAGAAAGAAGGAAAAACAGGCAACAACAACATTACCCCCCACAGGATACTTGGCAATTAACTCCAGCTATGTCAGCAATTTTTTGAAAAATTTCCTAAACATGGAGAAGGCTCATCCTCACCATATGAAAAACAAAGCTACTGCAGTGACTCTCCCATGCATTACAATGTGTGTGTCTTACTTCTTAACCAAGCCGCTAATCACGCAAATTATTGCAACTAATTACATCTGAAGGTCTAATTAATTCTTTCAGTACCACATCATTTAGTACGCATTCACAACACAGCACCTGTTTTGAAAATCCTTGCAGTTAATTTGTTTATAAACAAACACTATTTGCATAAAATGTTTAATGAATGGTTTAACAGTTAGTACAATACTCCTGTTTTGTCTTAGTAGATTTGAGGTCATCAAAGGCCATGATAAATTAATTTTAAACCATACAAATTAATTTAAGTAGAATGTGTGAATTTCTCATTAATAAAGAAAACATTTCTAACATGTTAATTAATATCTCTGTAACAGGCTAATTACTCCCTGCACAACAAGTACATCTTGCAAGCAAACCTTAAAGATTTGGGGGGGGGGGACAAAAGAGTGGGGGTCTATAAAAGCTGCAGGGGGAGAAGTGCAATTCAGGAAAAATGCATTTTTTTCAACTATGGCGAGAATTCACTATTTACCAAGAAAAGAAGCAATCCCCTTGTTTTAAGAATACAGCACATTTTAGTCATCCAGAATGGGAGAGTTGAAAACCATTTTTCCCAGGTGCAGTTACTCTGCAAAGATGGTTAAAGGACGCCTGCCTTCTGGTAGAAACACACAATTAATGAAAATATTAGTTCTTCTGGAAGTAAAGATTCCTCCTATGAATTAGGGCATATTAGCTGTGTTTGTGCCCCAATGGTAAATATGGATTTCATTAAGGAAATCTACATCTCAACACCAGAACCTGATGCTCAGCCATCATTATTCTCCCTCTGGCACACCCTGGAAAGACACTTCACATAGAAGCTAAAGAAGAACGACGTTATTGCTCAGGAACAAGCACAGCCCTTGCAAAAGCCATCCCTGAAATATGTTCCCAGCCCTAAAGTTTGTTTCTGATTTGCAAGCATTTTCACATTTGATAAGCACCTGTTATAAATTTACATCCACTCAGGAAGTATTCTTCTGATAGGGAGCTGAGCATTGTAAAGCATATTTATATTCTTACCCCTGTGTGGTGTTGCCCCTTAACGCACAGGCTGATGAAATGATGAGCTACATGGGACCCAGAGGGACAGACGGTGCCACCTGGTTTTCCAGGCATTCGCCCCTGAGGAGCCACTAGTCCCTTACTCATAGAAAGGGTTTTGTCAGCATTGATCAGCAAGCACTTGGTTTTTGTTTTAAGTCTGTTAATTTGAAGAAAGAGAAAATGTGTGTGTGTGTGTGTGTGTGTGTGTGTGTGTGTGTGTGTGTGTGTGTACAGGGCATGGGGTAGAAAAATAGAAAGACAAAGAGATGTACAAATGCAGACTTCACAACCCTTCCCTGGGACTGCCAATGTATTTCCAAGAAAACAATGGAAATACCAGTGGGAGTCCCATCCTAATAGCCCAAGGGAAAAGCAAGAACTTGCCAGTCTCTGATTGGATCCAGATTTCCAGGGTGGTGCTGCAGCCCATTAGGGACCACACTGACCACCTTGCCCCTTGGTCCTGATATTTCTTTAGAGGTATGTAAACAATGAAATTGTCCCACACAGCCTGCCACCAATGAGTTAGCACCCTCAATGAGCTAGCAAAGTAGTTAGTGAAAGCTCCTTGTTTTGTGCCTTTGCCAGATATGTGCCAGCCAGCACCGCCATCCCTAAGGCCTTCAGCACACCTGGGTCTCACTGTCCCTAGGCTCCAAAATGAGGCTGAGCATTTCCTATGAACTTGGAGCTCCAGGGTGACATAGTGGAAGGATGGGTTTCAGAAAGGGCAGGCGCTTCCCACTCTCTTAAAATTCTTTTTATTCTTTCCAAGTTTCCCACCAACAGGCCTGCTATAAAAGTTCAGTGCTTGAGAGACAAACATTTCATGAGCACAGACTGTAATGAGGCGAAGCAAGCCAGCCCACCTCTATCGGGATACAGATGTAAGTTGCTTTACTCTCAAAACAAAAAGGATGGAAAGAAGAAAGAGAGAAAGAAAGAAGGAAAGAAAGAAAGAAAGAAAGAAAGAAAGAAAGAAAGAAAGAAAGAAAGAAAGAAAGAAAGAAAGACATAGAGAGAAAGAAACAAACAAACAAACTACTGGCAGCCTGCTCAGGAGTACAGCCTCATTTCCCCATTGACTTCTTTTGGAAAAAAGTACTTAAGAAAGCCAGTGGAGAAACTGCTTGGAGTTCCAGCCACATAGTTGTGGCCCAGTATGTAGGGTGTCACCCCCGAGTAGGCATGGATGAGGGTGGGGGAGCGGTGGGGGGCTGCAGAGAAAATACTTCCTTCCCAGAACAAACAGGAAGAGGCTCTCCACTCTGAAATGTAAGTCAGAAAGCCTGGTAGCTTGGATAGAATCCAGGACACACCCCCCTCACCAAGGCCAGGGACTGAAACAGCTGTTGAGAACCAGAAGGCTGTGTTTGAGCCCAACTTTGTCCCAAACTTCTCTCGAAAGTCAGTGGATCAGCCCCACCTAACACATCCGCATTACAGACTCCTGCCACCCTTCTTGCACGAAATCATTCCAGGATCTGGAGCCTGGCTTTTTCTCTCCCTATTAAAAATCACCAGCATTTCGCAAATAAAGGCGATCACCATGTGAAAAATTATCTTTTAAAATAGAGTTTAATTTGCATATAAGGAACGAGAGATTTATGACGAGCAACATCGTCCAGTACTGCATCTGCCTAGTATCAGTCGTAATTTAGATTGTTTGTGACTGATCTTAAATTCTAAAGCTGGGAGAAGATGAAGTACTCTGTTGCTGTATTATTGTCAGGAGTCTAAGACTTACCAGAGATTTATTAGTAATCTTATCACAAACATGTCTCAAGTTTTTGCTTTTAATATGTGCCAAGCTCCTCTGAGGAATTTTCCTCCCTGCAATTATATTCCTCAATGCATGCATTCTGAAGCTGAGTTGATTTCCTTCCCAAAATAAAGCGACCTATCATTACACCACAGCAGCTCTTGTACATTTTTCCTCTGCTACTTAATAATCAATGTATTCATCATTAAAATCTGAGCCCTGAAGCAATGGTTTTTAGCATATTCTAATGACTAGCGACTTGCAAATTACAATGACCTTTCATGTACATTCTGTAAGCACCTTGTTCTAATGTGTACTGTATTTATAGTTTGCCAATACAAACTAGCCAAAGATTGGATAATTACTGTAATCTATTAGCTCGATTGCTTTCCCTGCTCATTTATAGCATGTGCCACGCAGGCCATTTTCAAAAGCTGGCCTATCTTTCATCTCCCGCAAGCTCAGAAAGTAAGGGATACTTCATCTTCACAATATACACACTTAGTAATGTCTGAAGAGCAACCCATCTCAGCTCAAGGAGGTTTCAAAAATAAAGAATCTCCCATCCTATTAGTGTCATAATGCTATTTGTGACTGACAAAAACCACCACTCTGAGAGTGTAAACTTTCCTTGAAGAATGTCAAGGCTAGTTCCATTTTCTCCCCATTACTCTGACCTCCCAATAGCATTTAATAAGATCTGCTTGTTTCTTTGCATGGAGAGAAAGGAAAAAAAAAAAAAAAGATCAAGGCACTTCTTTTAAAAAGGAACTTTTTTTTGGCTATAAGTAAATGTTTTAAGTGAAGCACTGAAGTTTTCTTCTTTTTTTAAGCACATTGCAGTGACTCTGGAACCAATGAGAGCTAGGTGTGTAAGTATAAGCTCAGGTCGTCTTCTGACCCTCTGTGACGGTCTATTTCAGGCAGTTATGGATAGATAGCATTACAGACACTGGTAATTAAAACAACACTAATTTTGTCTCCGTGGCCACGCTTTGTTGTTAGAAGCCATCTATCATGGCCTTCATGCATCACACAATGAGAAGACATTTGTCTACATACATTGTGCTTGGTCAACGGTTTCGCAAATCTCCCTACGTACCTGGATGCTGAGATGCTTAAAGATGTAGCACTTTCATTTCTACTCTATTGCTCTGATTAATAAAACATTTTGCATGCTTAGTCAAAACACGCTGCAATCTTTTCACCACTTATATTCATAGGGGGAAAAACAATGCTAATTTCTTTCCTTTTGGAAAGAAAACAACAACAACAACAAAGAAATCCTCTTTTGGATTGGAAGAGAAAGAAAAAGAAAACAAACATGGAAATACTTGCCCTCTGTGTAAAACAGGAAACGAACAGCCTAATGGAAAGCAGAAGATTAAAGTACACATATAGAGTAACGCATCTCTTTTAAGGCTACATATATTTTTAACTATATATAGTGTTGATCCTTGTGCATGTATCCATTTGTTTGATTTGTGGACACTTGGTTTCATTTCATCTTTTTTTTTTTACAAGACCTACAGTTGCTTTAAAAGTGATAACAAGTCAAATGTTTTTGTATTGGGGTAATAAGAAAAGATCTATTCCATAGAACTTTACAGGAAATTAGGGGTAGCTGAAATGCAAGATGACTAGTTTAGTTCTGTTGTAATAAACTAAAAGGAAACTGTAATGGTACATTTCAAAGGATCTTTAACAAGTGACACAAACAAGAAAAGAAACAGACAGGACCATTTAACTTCAAACTCCCCTGAAAAGAGCTGGATCGTATGTAGGCTTCCTACAGCAAGCCCGCTGGCTACTATGTGGCAGTCTTCATTTCTCAGCGGAAAAGCCACCCCCTCGAGACCCTCCAGCACCCCCAACTGCATTTTTTATCAAGTGTCTAAAAGGTGGGAGCTGTTAGAATTCTCTTCTCTATTCACAGATGATCACAGCCCTTTTTCCCCCTTTAGCTGTAGACGCACATGTAGTTTCAAATATTAGCTAGAACTCCAGCCTCACCAGCCCCTAATTGCTCTCTCAGGGAAGGTATCATAAACGCAGGTATGGATGACACAGATGTAGCTTCAACTTTATGCAGGCAGGAGTGCTACATCAAAGCTATTTGCAAAGTGACATAACTAGTTATTAAAAAGTACATTTTTATTATATTCCCTGGAATTTGCATTCTTCTAGAAAGCACATGTATTTTTTTTTTAATGTAGCCTCAGAAAATGTTGGGGTATTAGACCATTTGTGATATCTGCAGAGGAAAGGCACCTAAATATTTTTAAAGCCAGTTTAATAAATTCAAGTGTTCCTGTCACTGCAAGTAGCCTGATCATTTCAGTAAGTTAATATTAGCATGTTTCTTCTGGCGGCTCCTAGGAACAGCCTGACTGCAGTCCTGAAGCAAAAAGGCCACGACGGTGTGGGTTGATGTGTTCTTCCCCACATTTCTCCTTCTGATTCCACTGAAACAAATGGGAAAGAAAAACTTACTGACTTTTGGCAAACTACAAAGGTTAACTCTATTCATCATGGAGGAACCGATGCTAAGTGCTTTCCGTCTGTCCATATATTTTAAAGATTTAGAAGCACCTGGTAGTGTTCTTAGGAGAAGGAAGGCAGGCACGTTTGTCTTTGGCATACGCAGAGTATCTCGTGTAGTTTTCTCTTTACAGGACTGGTACTGTTGAAATTCTTCGACTACAGAGTTTGGGAAATGAGATTATTTTTCATTGAGATAAAGCTTTTCCTTCTTGTGACTTTCCCTGAGTCTTTTTAGGTAAGTGGCAGGCTTTGAAGCTGTTGTTAACCATTTGAAGAGAAGTCACTCGGTAGTTGCAGCGGTAGGAATATAACTCTCATCACCCATATTGTAATAAAGGTGACTCTTCCAATACCAATAAAGGCCAGCCGAAGATGTTTTCGGAAGCCCATCGGAAGCTAATGAAAGGCAAACCCAGAGGAAGCACAAGGTGAAAGGAACCAGACGGCCTGGTTCTCAAATCTTAAAGCGATAGCTCCAGAGGAGAGCCTGAACTGCAATCTACCGCAGGGGCTGACTGAGGACAAGCGAGCAAGTTCAGAATCTGACACCTGCCACAACCCTACCAGGGTTTCTCAGCCTTGGTCTTACAACGCACCGGACCAAACAAATCTTCTCACTTTCTTTAATTCATTTGCATGAATTTACTTTTTTGCCTTAAGAGGTTGTTGTAATGTGTGTTAAAACACACAGTGCAATTTTATCTCCGTAATATCACAAAAGAAATATTATGTTAGTATAAAGTTAAAAAAAAAAAATGCTGCGAGATCTGCAGAGCCGTTGGCGGCAAAGCGTTACTCAAAAGCGCCACCCAAAGGCGAGAGGCGGTAAAGGCATTCGGGGAGTGATCGTTTTTGTTAATTTCAGCAATTCGAATGTAAAAAATGACAGCGCCACGCAAGTTGACGGAGGCTTTTGATTGAATTGACTGATTGCCTCAGCTGCACCTGCGGAAAATTGATGACAATGCTGTCTAAACCATTCATTAGGATTTGGAACTTCACGCAGATGAATGCTGGATTCATAATTTGCTAGACATGTGTTGTAGATAATATGACAAAGCACTGTTTTCAAATGAACATTTCTTTGACCTAATTTTATCGAAATCATGCAAAGGAATGAAAGAACATTTTGTGCCCCAACTCTGGATACAGCTGCAACTAAGGTCTCTCTCTCTCTCCTCTTTCTCCATCTCTCTTCTGTTTGTCTCTCTTTCTCTCCCCCTCTCTCTCTCTCTCCTGTCTCTCTTTCCTTTTTGTCTTTCAAATGCATTTAAGTGAAATATATTATTTGGACGATAGCTGCTGGTTCAGTTTAAAATATGTGTTAGAATGGTGATGCACTTTTTTTTTTCACTTACTACAAACAATGTTACTCTCTCCCACATGAAAGGAAAATTATTTTGAGGTTTTTCGAGCCCCACATTTGCTAAATTGAACAGAAGTGGAAAATAGGTTTTAAAAATAATAATAACGTCCTCTGCACAGACATCTTGGGAGGAACCATTTCAGTACCAACTGGCCATGCATTTCTGTGAGAATTAGACTGCCTGCAGGCTTGGAAGGAAAATGAAATCTCTTTAAAATATTGACTCTTCTGGTCAAAAAACAGTGAAACCAGGAGGGAAAATGACATCTATATACATTTTATATAAGATTCCTGACTTGCTCTTGATTTTAATGTATCAAAGCACAATCAATATTGAATGAAGCTTTTTCTGCGTGTCAAAAAATAAAGGTGGCTGAGAAGGGGAAAGAGCACCATTTTTATACCTGGCTTTGCTTAGCTGCACGGAGCAGAAACGGCTGTGGCTGAACCTATCTCTTGGAGCAGCTATCCCGCTGGAGGTTTGAATTGTTAGGAAAGAGTTACATTTTTAGAAAAGAATACCTGGTACTGAAGAATCCAAAATTCTTGCTATAGAAATAGATCTTATTTCTCCGACGAGGACTCTGTGCCTATAACTTGGACTCTCCCCCAAAAAGCAAAATGAATATTTATTAACGTAAGAAGAACCTGGCGCAGGTTTGTCCACGCATTGCAATCTGCCAAAATGCTTCCAAATCTCTTCCCTGGCATTTCAAAGAAATCTATTTTTACACATTCTCGTGCATTTGGGTCTTACTACCAGTAAGGTAATTTCTGATTAGGCATCTTGGGTTTTTCTCATTTTTTCCTAAAGAAACCCTGCAAATATGAGGTGCTTGCATTAACCCCACACCTGGATGGAGAGAAACTGCAGGTGTGAACAGCAAGGCTAATAGATCTGATTTTTGCCAAGAAGTGTTCTTACTGTTCTAGCAGTTACACTGAACTGGAGGACATTATCCAGACAAATCCAAACAAGGCTCTTTGAGGATGCCATAGTCAAGCTGTAAAGACATGAAATTACCAAGTGAATATGTGGAAACTCCTAAATGCAGAGCAATTTAGGTCATCTTCTAATCCCCATGTTTCATCTTCTAATAGAGAAAATGTGTAAAACAAAACAAGCAAGCAGACAAACAAAAAAACATAGCTGTGGATTGGAAGCTCTGAGCAACAAAAGAAGAACATTCTTGCATTTCTATAAATCCTGTCACTCTGTAGCCAGATTTGAGAAGTCCGGGGCTTCAACCCCCTCTAACCATTTTTGGACCCAGTATTTGCTTCAGATTTGGGGTGATGTGTTTAAGCAAGTCTCTAGTTTGTTTAGGGATGGCCTTTGCAATGAGAATCCCAGGCCCATAAAGCCATTAAGGTCAAAATCACTGACCTCACCAGGCCACCAACAAAGAGAGGTATAGGAGCTCTCACTGAGCTTCTCTGGCCTCGGTGCTGTGGCCATAGAATAAAAACACCCACACCCTGAAAGATGTTACAATGTGGCCAATGTGTGCGCCAGACATGTGTGTGTAGGGCGGGTAATACACTTAAACTTCTAATAACACAAGGCAAGAAAACCCAAGTGGCCAGGGTGATACTGACTGCAGATTAACTCAGAGCTTTAGCAGGATGGGGGGACTTGGGCACAGCTGAGAAGCAAAAGCACCGGAGAAAGCATAGCAGAGTGCATACATGCGGAGCCATATGCCTATATGAGGCCTCTGCAATGTGTGCCTTCTAACCTGGGACTAGTCCTTTCTGTCTTCCTCCCTTAGGCCTAGCGGGGCCCAGCCAGGCCAAGACAAGGAGAATACTTGGTCAAGACCCACACAGCCTGCAGTTCTCACCCACAAATGTGCCCTACCTGGCTGGGGAGCTGCTTGCATCTGTGATCCTTAATGAAAGTAACACTCTCTACCTTCTGTTCTTGTGCCTTTATAAGAAGCCTCTAGTTTCAACAATGAAACAAAGGATTTCCTTCTTTTAAGGCCTTCTGCTAAGAATCATTTTATTCATCCTACTCATTGTGGTCATTTCCTTTTCCCAGTTCCTTGTTCCCAGAAGCCTGGCATTGTAGACATATTTAAGAATCTATTCTCCTTCCATCTCAAGTTCTTAAGCTAGAGGGCCGGTGCATTCCCTCAAAACCTACATATTCCAAAATCTTCTTCCTCTACTTCTTGTACTGAGACTTCAGTAGGAGCACTATTGAGGGCTCTTGATATGAGACAGCCCCTGTCCACTTTGATCCCAAATGCTCAGCATCTATTTTCCCTAAGATACAATGAACAGAAACTAGAACTTTTGAATATAGATGCCCTGTGATGCTAACGTAGTTTGAGCCACATGCCCCTCCAAGCAACTACCATGCTAGCCAACATTTGCCAGCTGTGGACTTTGATCATGGTGCCTTGAGGTCCAGGCCAGGGAGGAACTTCAGCCACCTTCACCAAGGAGCCACACCCTGGCACCATCGCTGCACATCCCAGGGTTCAGGTTAGTGCATTCTCGTTGGGTTTACAGCACCCATTCTCCACTGGCAGGGGTGTGACAGTCCCTCCAGCTCACATCCACATGAAGTCTTGGAGCCCCATAATAAAACTCTGTTCCCTAAAATAAATAAGCAATAAATCTGTGCACCAGGGTCAAATCTGGCTGCTGTGTTGGGCAGCAATGAGAGAGAAAGTAAATGAAGAGGCATACCAGGGCTCTCACCAGGGTATGTTAAACAGCTGCCCGAACCCCTCCCTCACTTAGATAAGGAAATGGCTTACAAGTGACAAGGTTAAGGCTAGGAGTTAGCCCCTGGGGCCTTCTTGCGCTTCTCCTCCAGCCCAGGCTGCTTCTCAAACCACCTGATATATGCGCTGCCCTGCACCAGCCACACTAGTCTACCAACTTGCCACCCACCTCAGACTCATGGCAAAGGCACCACCAGGAATCCTCCCATCCAGTCATCTCATCAGCACCAATTAGTGGGCATCTACAGGAAGTGTAAAGATAAAAATTACAGAGACCTTGTCCTCGAGGAACACCCATCCGGCAGGGGAGAGTGATCGTAAACAGAACCTTTGAGCCACACACCAGCAGTGGAGGAGGCCTTGCACCAAGCCATCTGCACACCTGAAATCCCTTTCTTTGTGCAAGACGTGAGCATCATTAGCAGAGAGCGCTGCAGGGGCCATTGTTGGCATAGGTCTCCATCCTGCAGTTCCCTGCAAGAAAACACACACACACACACACACACACACACACACACACACACAGCAGACATATCTTACCA
The DNA here is from genome assembly GCA_004363535.1 of Dasyprocta punctata. Taxonomy (NCBI): domain Eukaryota; kingdom Metazoa; phylum Chordata; class Mammalia; order Rodentia; family Dasyproctidae; genus Dasyprocta; species Dasyprocta punctata. Next base: position 1,491 of record RJWM01013285.1, on the reverse strand, counting down.
CTGTGGGAAGATAAAGAAAAGAAAAAATAAATCATTGGAAACAACAGTACGGTGAATCCCAATTTCTGATGCTCTGGTGTCTTTGAACACATAGCTGAGGCAGATGTGTGGCTCTAACTTTCCGTTCCAGCTGCCGCAGACTGCAAGGGAGCCGCACATGAGACATTTACACTTCAACCTCTGAGAACTCGGTTTTCTGTACCTGGTGGTCCATCCAGAAGGCTGGGAGGATTGTGTTCTCAGGAGCATGATTGTATCCATGCTGAAAGCACAAGGCCCCCTGGGTAACGTATACATCCTACCTCTGAGCAATATAGCTGACATTCTGTAGCCCCGTTGTCCACTGTATAAACCCCAGATGACCACACAGTGAGGGGCACAGCTATCCCAGGCAATGGTTATACCAGCCCAGGAAATAGGGAGCACAGTTCTCTGAGAGTATTGTGCTAACCAGTAGTGGCAGGAGGTGTTCATAAAGTTAGATGTCTACCAGGCCCAAGCAGAGAGCCCTGAAGAAGGTTTGCAAGGGAGGGACACGGGACTGGGGTTGGAAGAGACACTAAGACATCTGCATCATCTACTGAGACTGATCATTCTGCATGGGCCCAGAACCCAGTGTTCCCAGCACCTCCAGTTGTCCAATCAAAGCCAGAGACCCTGAAACTTTTAACTATGTGAAATCTCCAAGTATCAAACAGTAGCAACTAATCCAGATTTCTTCTAAGTAAATTGAGAACCAAGGAAAACACATATGAAAAGAATAGTACATATATTTAAATACATATATCATTTGTATGGGCATATTAGTCCCCCCACACACACATACTCATTTTGTGACTCTGGTATATACCCTTTCTAGAAGCTCATACGAATACTTTCGTTCCTCTCCTGTACCTCAAGGCAGGTGCACTCCGTTAAGTACGCAGGACTACAAAGCACAAAGAATGGTCCATGCTGTCCCCAGGAGGGCAAGGCTGGTGGCATTCAGAAAAGGGCATGGGACTCGTCTCCACCGGGTCATTCGGAAAGAGTGCGAAGGCTTTCCTGGTGCGCACTTCCAGGCAGAATCTCCAGAGCATTCCTGGTGGGTCGCCTAGGAGCTGCGTCTGCCTCTCTGCATAAAACGCCACAGCCTCTCAGGGCAGAAGGGCTGGCGGAGAGTCGCTTAATGCGGCTGATGTCTGCTCACTGCTTGTCTGTGGCAGGAGGAAAGATTATGCCCTGGTGGTCAGGAAAACACCTTTTCACAGCACCGCAAGGTGCGGGCTGGGCAATTTAAATTCCAGCTTCAGTCAACATTTGCTTTCATCAGACTGTCCTTCGCATGTATTTGTTTTTTCATATTTATAAATAGACACAAATCTATTCAATTTAATCAAAATGTATTCACTACATGTATTTCACTAAATATTGTTCTTTTATATATTACATGTTTATTTATGTTTGTACATAGTTAATAAATAGATGCAAATATAAATGCATTAAAATGTA